>CAUYPK010131137.1:0-21778 GCA_963574355.1 Loris lydekkerianus | reverse complement strand
CAACGACCGCCTGGCCTCCTACCTGGACAAGGTGCGCGCCTTGGAGGAGGCCAACGCTGACCTGGAGGTGAAGATCCGTGACTGGTACCAGAGGCAGCGGCCCGCCGAAACCAAAGACTATAGTCCCTACTTCAAGACCATAGAGGACCTGAAGAACAAGGTGGGTGACTGGGCAGCAGGAGAGGCCTGCCATTCCAGCTCCCTGACTCCGGGAACACTAGATGCCTCAGGCCACTGGCACTTTTAGATTTCTGTGCAGGACAGACTCCACCTGGTCTCTTCTTCTGAGGCCTTGGATGCCCCCAACAGAGCTGGTCTCTGAGCAGGTGGGGTACCTACCCTGCCTTCTCAAACCCTTCTGGCCTCTAATTCTCAGACCACTCTAGACCAATGATTCCATTTTACAGAGGAAGAAGTGGAAGCTTTGAGAGGTGCTGTGACCTGCTGAAGGTCACATACCAAATAAATGGCAGAGCCAGGGCAACATCCCTTGAGCCTCACCTTCCAGCACAGGAGGCAGCTACCTGCTCTCTGGCACAGGGGAGGAGCGAGGCTGTAACGGGACCAAGCTAGACACCCAAACTGCTCATTAGCTCCTGAGTCTAGGCTGTGGCTGCCACCGCCCATGAGCCTTGGGGCTGGCTGGCCCCTCCCTACAGCTAGGCGGGCATGAAAAACCCACAGAGATGATCAAAGTGGCCCTGTGCATCTGACACAGAAGGAGCATGTTGGGCTTGTGCCCTCTGAATTGTGCCTTTTTCCAGCCCCCTTGTCACCTGCCTGGCTCAGGTGCTTTGCATGGATTAGGGGAACTCCATGATGAGGGAAGGAACCCCAGTCAGGCTCAACGTTCAGCCTGCTTTCTTATTCCTCCTGTGTATTCTCCTGGACAAGCTGGATTTCACCTCTTGGGAGAATCCCACCCGAGAGCCCATGTGTCATAGGCTTGAAAAGGAATGTGTGTGTCCACAAAGGACCGACAGAGCTGGCTGATGCAGAGAGAGGATAGAACCAATCAGGAAGGGGAGCCAGGAGTCTTAGGCCACTCCTTTCATCTGTAGGTGGGAACCTGAAAGCCCCAAGCCCGCGTTAGGTTTTGCAACAAGTCCATAGCCAGAACTGGGGCCAGAACTCTGGGGTTTTTACTCTAAGGCCAGGGCTGCTTCTAGCACCTTTGCTGACCATGAATTAGCAAAGTCTTAGGTCAAACCTGGACTGCCTGGGCTTTTCCTGTAGACTGCTGTGGCCAAGGTTCATGGGGAAGTGGAGGGCACTCAGAGAAGAGCAGGGAAGCAGAAGCTGGATGCCGGTAGCACTGAAGTCTGCCTCGTGTCCATTTGACAAATGATCTGTGCCCTTTCCATCCCGTAGATCCTCGCGGCCACTGTGGACAATGCCAACGTCCTCCTGCAGATTGACAATGCCCGTCTGGCTGCTGATGACTTCCGCACCAAGTGAGTTTGGAGTGGTGGCTCAGAACATCCAGGCTGCCCAGAGTAGGGCACTTTTGGAGCAGTATTTCTCAAATAGAGCTGGCCAGTGCCAGGAGAGCTGCATGAAAACCCCCTGGGGTGCTTGTGAAAAGACAAGACCCTTGGGCCCTGACCTTGGAGTTTTGATTCAGTTACTTGTAGCAGGTTACCGGGGTGATTCTGATCCACAGCCAGGTTTGGGAAACACTGCTTTAGGGAGAGAAGCTTCCCGCTCACCCACCTGCCCTTGTAGGGCAGGAAGTAGTCATATTTGGAGTTCTTATGAATTATTGGTTGGCTGAAGCTAGAAGTGCACCCTTTCCTGAAATCTGCAGCCTGGTGAATTGCCTTATTCCCATGGAATGTTCAGATCTGAGCAATCAATGGGCACTGGGTCTAGTTCCAAGATTGGCTCCCTAAACCGCCCACAGGGTGCCAGTCTGGGAGAAGCTGCAGGGGGAAGAGAACAAAGCCGTCAGTGTGGGCAGATGGATGTCTCACTCTTTTTCTCCTGGGTCATTGCAGGTATGAGACAGAGTTGAATCTGCGCATGAGTGTGGAGGCCGACATCAATGGCCTGCGCCGGGTGCTGGACGAGCTGACCCTGGCCAGAGCCGACCTGGAGATGCAGATTGAGAGCCTTAAGGAGGAGCTGGCCTACCTGAAGAAGAACCATGAGGAGGTGAGAGCTCAATAGAAAAGCTACTTAAAAGAATAGCAGAGAGGCAGGCGTGGTGGCATGTGCCTGTGGTCCTGGCTAATCAGGAGGCTAATGAAGGAGGATTGCTTCAGCCCAGGAGGTTGAGGCCAGATGGGCAACACAGTGAGACCCCATATCTCTTAGATTAAAAAAACAAAAAGAATTGCAGGGAGAGAAAAGATGGTACTGGAAAAGGGAACCCCAGTCAGCTGCCCCAGTGGGTAGCTGACTGGTAGCTGTTCTCTGGCTGTGCAGGAGATGAACTCCCTGAGAGGGCACGTGGGTGGAGATGTCAACGTGGAGATGGACGCAGCACCTGGTGTGGACCTGAGCCGCATCCTGAACGAGATGCGCGACCAGTACGAGAAGATAGCAGAGAAGAACCGGAAGGACGCCGAGGACTGGTTCTTCAGCAAGGTAGGTGTCATTTGGGGTGGAAGGGACCCAGACCACCTGACTTCTGGGGCATTTTGGTGTGAATGATGTTCTCTTTTTTGCAGACAGAGGAGCTGAACCGTGAGGTGGCCACCAACAGCGAGCTGGTGCAGAGTGGCAAGAGCGAGATCTCTGAGCTCCGGCGCACAATGCAGGGCCTGGAGATCGAGCTGCAGTCCCAGCTTAGCATGGTAGGGGCACTTCCCGCTAGGGTGGGCCTGGGACTAGCAGGGAGAGAGAGACCATGCTCGCTGATAACTGATCCTCTCTCCTACCCTACCAGAAAGCATCTCTGGAGAACAGCCTGGAGGAGACCAAAGGCCGCTACTGCGTGCAGCTGGCCCAGATTCAGGAGCTGATCAGTGGTGTGGAGGAGCAGCTGGCTCAGCTGCGCTGCGAGATGGAGCAGCAGAACCAGGAGTACAAGATCCTGCTGGACGTGAAGACTCGGCTGGAGCAGGAGATCGCCACATACCGTCGCCTGCTGGAGGGCGAGGATGCCCAGTGAGTGCCCAGTCCTCCTCCAGTCCCACTGCACAATCTCTGCCCCACCATGAGTCTAATGGTCCTGCCCTTTTCTGTCTTCACAGCCTTGCCTCCCAGTTCTCCTCTGGCTCTCAGTCATCCAGAGATGGTAAGACCTTCCTCCTTGTCAAGTCTGGGCTCAGGACCATCCTCTGTACCCCAGTGGTCTAGGGGCTTCTTGAGGAGCTGAGCTATACTGTCTTACTCAGAATTTCTTACGAATCTCCTTAGGTAGAAGAAGACAATTTCTAAACCCTCCCTAGGGCTAGCAGCATGGGCCCCTGTCTTTAACTTCCGTTTGTGGCAGACCCCATGGTTATATGTCAGCACCAAGGACAGGGCCCTCCATGGCTCTTCCCACTAAGACTAGTCATGAATTGGGTCGACATGGACTAAGATCATAGAAATCTCAGGCAGTCTCTGACCTTTGAGGACCCTAGTCTGAAAGAAGTGTGTTGATGGTATCAGTGCTTGGGCAACAGCAGGGTGAAGCCATAATTGGGGGAGAGAGCAGCATGGAGACAGTTGAAGTTTCCTCAACTTCTTGGCCTCCCCTCTCCTGGTTACTCCACTGTTGGCCTCTGCTAACATTGTCTGTTCTCTTTTCCCCAGTGACCTCCTCCAGCCGCCAGATCCGCACCAAGGTTGTAGATGTGCACGATGGCAAGGTGGTGTCCACCCACGAGCAGGTCCTTCGCACCAAGAACTGAGGTTGCCCAGCATTGCTCAGGCCTAGGAGACCCCTTGTGTGGACACAGATCTCACTGCGGGATCCTCTCTCCTGCCTCCCAAGCACTTCACACCTGGACCCTATTTTCACCCTTCCTCCCACCTGGCAATCAATACAGCTTCATGATCTGAGTTGCACAATTCTGTCTCTGCCTGGTCATTGTTGGGTGTGGAGGTGGGGAAGAGGCGGGAGAAGCATGTCTTTGGAATTTATCATAGTATCTGGCTGTGGCCTCTGGTACTGGAAGAAAGGGCCTGGAGGTGGGTTGGGCTCAGGTCCCAGGATGGCTTTCACCATCTCAGAAGATACAGATAGACACGTGTGCCTAGTCACAAGTGGTGTCTCTTAGGGCAAGGAGGAACGTTCATTCATTTACTCATTCATTCATTTGCCAGATATTGAGTGCCTTTATGTGTTGGGCACTGTGCTAGTTTGAGCATTTTTAACATTTTTTAATAGGGATTTCTTGGAGAAAATATTGAAGCTTAGAGATCTTCTCCCTTGTTCCCTACTTCCAAATAAGCACACGCAGATTTGCATTTCAATGCAATTTTGTGGAGTTTATGGGTCCCCTAAAGCTCTTCCATGGAGATCCATGAACCCAAGATAAGAACTCAGGCTTTTAAGTATGTATTGGGTCCAAGCTTCACTGACATTCTTTCTCTCCTCTTATCTACTCTTGCTCTAGGGTTTGTCTAATCCTGCTTAGACTTAGTTAATCTAGATCGAGTTGATTATCATCTCCAAGCCTCAGTTTCCACTTCTGTAAAATGGGCAACAATGACAATACCTACCTTGTGGGCTTGTGAGGATTTGCTGGAAGAATGTATGCAAGGTCTGTAGCCCAACGCCGGGCATAGTGCCAGCCCAGGCACGGCTGTGTCAGTGACACTAGGTGAGCTGCCTTTTGTACATGGTGACTAACCATCCACGATTTGGGCATTTTTAGAGGCTCGTGGAATAGATGGGTTTCTAACCTTGGCTCTGTTCTATATTAGTTGTGACCTTGGAAAAATAGGAGTCTTTTCCTCACTTGTGTAGTTAGGATGATGAACCCTGCTTCTTAGGGTTGATAAGCAAACCCAATGAGCAAATGAACCTTAAGAGCCGGGGTTGTAGGAGCCTTCTCTTGGTGGGAGTGTCTTTTCTTTTCTTTGGGGGGCTGAAAAAGGAGTGGGAAGAGGAGGAGCCTCACCTGAGTGAGTAGTGAGGATTCCAGAGGTGGGTGGAGCTTGCTGCCCCAAGCTAGGAAAGAGCTGAATAGTCCTGTGTCAGTTTTACTAGCTCATTCATTTGGCTTCGGGAAGGGAACTTCTAGAGGGAGTCAAGGGTGCGGCTGGGATTGACGAAGGACTTAGTTTGGGTAAGGGGTCTAAAGGCTTTGGATTCAGACAGCTCAGGCTAGAGTCCTATGCTAAACAGCCTAGTAGAGTTTGGGCAAGATCCTGAGCCCCACGTTCCTCTTTTACAAGGTGGGGAATAAGGGACCTTTGCTACATAAGGCCAATACAGGATTCAATGATCTCACGCAGGCAGAGGGTTTGGCATTGTGCTTGATGCATAGTCAGCACTCTGTAAATGGTAGTGTAGGAGAGAGAGTGATTAGGAAAAAGAATGAAGTGTTGTTGGTTTCCGTCTTCCCCACCTCTATCCGAGGAAAGAGAGGTCTGCTTTGTGTTCCTGAAACTCTGGGATGTCTTTTTACTTAAGTTTTGTCATCAAGAAGGGTAGATTTGGGTGGTCCCTGGGGGTGGGTGGGCTGTCCAGGGGGTGAAGTACTAGAGTTTCAGAGGTGCAAGGGGCATCAGGGAGGAAGAAGGGTTGAGGGAGCAAACTCAGAGATTGGGAAGAGATGAGTTGTGGGCCCTAGTGGTGGTAGGACCCTAGCAGGGAGGGACCTTGTGATTGTGTAGGGATGCTGGACCCTGGTTCCCAGTTGGGCAGTGAGCCTCCTGCTTAAGTGTGGCCTAGAATCCCTGGAGTGGTCACATGGGCCTGGAAAGAGGGCAGAGCACAGTGGCAGTCACCAGTGGGGACGGAAGCCCAGCATGCTCTGGACATCGTAAGAATACCTGATGCCTCTTGCTACTTTGGAGGTGGTGTCTGGCAAAAGTTTCCATCCCCAAAGGAGATAGGCTGTAGAGTGATAGAGTAATGTGAGATTTCTGAGATTTGGGTGCAGCGAGTGAGCGTCCTCTCTGCCTCAGTGTTCGTTGTCACTGGAGGGAATTCAAGGGAGAGTTGGGCTTGCTTGAGGGTAGAGATGGAAGCCGGAGCCAGCTTGCTGAAAGCAGGCTCAGAACTGGGAGGGGAGTTAGGCAGGGGTGCTTGAAGGCGGTCCCACGTTGGCTCTCAGGCCCCAGAGGAAAAGGGCAGAGGGGCAGTTTCCCCAGAGTCTCACGAGGACTCTCCTCGCCGGAGTTACACCTCCACCCCAATCGTGCTCTACTGGGAAGACATCATTTGAGTCCTGCCAATGACCTTGTCCCCAGAGCCTGGCAGCGACATGCACCCAACTCAAGACCTGGACCCGCAGCCCTGACAGCGTGAGGCAGCCCCACCGTGCCCCTCCATACGAACAATAGAGCAGCAAAACGACTCAATAGCACCGTCTCGTGGAGGCAGCTGGGGTTGTTTTTCTGAGCTCCAGAGCGGTCAGGTGACCTTCCGGGCTTCGCCTTCCCTACGTCAGCTGGGCGGGGCACCCTTTCTCCGCCCTCCCAGAACGCAGGTCTGGGGAGTCCTGTGTGAGCCGTCGCCGCTGCCGCCGCGATAACTCTGGAGCCTGGCTGCTCCAGGCTCTGCGGACTGAGTGGCCAGGCCCAGCCTGTGCTGAGGCTTTTCCACGCCCCAGGTGGTGGCTTCATTCCTGTTCTGTGCTCTGTGCGATGGGATGAAACTGAGAGTCCCCTGAGATCAGTGTGTCGCTTTTCTAGCTTACTCCAAGATTTTTTTTTTTTTTTTTTTTTTTTGAGACAGACTCTCACTATGTCGCCCTTGGTAGAGTACCCTGGCGTCACAGCTGACAGCAACCTCATACTCTTGGGTTTAAGCGATTCTCTTGCCTCAGCCTCCCAAGTAGCTGGGACTACAGGCGCCCGCCACAATGCCCTGCTATTTTTATTTTTATTTATTTGTTAATTTTTTTGAGACAGAGCCTCAAGCTGTCGCCCTGGGTAGAGTGCTGTGGCATCACAGCTCACAGCAACCTCCAACTCCTGGGCTTAAGCGATTCTCTTGCATTGGCGCCTAAGTAGCTGGGACTATAGGTACCGGCCACAAGGCCCTGCTAATTTTTTTTTTTTTTTTTTTTTTGGTTGTAGTTGTCATTGTTGTTTGGCAAGCCCAGGCTGGATTTGAACCCACCAGCTCTGGTGTATGTGGCTGGCACCCTATCTGCTGAGCTATAGGTACCGCTTTACTCCAAGATTTTTGTTTTATGGGGAACCCACCTTGAAATTCTCAATCTCCTTTAGTTTGGGGGGGGGGGCTCTTTTTATTGTGAAATTATCTCCAGGATCTTTATAGGCAGCAAGTGGCATATCTCCCTCTGGTTATCCGATCAGGCAAGTGGTTCTTTTCCAAGACCACAGATGATAACCTGGTTTGGGTGACAGTCGCCAACTATTCCTACATGCAGATGTTAGGGGAGTGAGACAAAGACGTGTGTGTGGGTGTGTGTGTGTGTTAGGGGAGGGAGATGGTGTGTGTGTGCGTGTGTGTGTGTGTGTGTGTGTGTAGGCTGATGCCTAGGGGCTAGGGGCCCTGGTGTCTGGGGCAGGTCTGTGGAGGTTCCCTGCCCACCTCACTGAGCTTGGATGCTGCCACAAGGGAGCAATGGGATGTCAGGGACCCCCAAGGCATTGGCCTGGCCTCAGACAGAAATAGCAGGCAGCAGCTCCTCCTCCATTGCCACTTGCTGAGTCAGAGCTTTCCTGGTGGGGCTTCCCTCTGTGATGCTGTCAGCTTTGCGCCCAGGCCTGGGAAAGGAAGTCTTTTTCCTTTGAAGCACTCTGGTGAACTTGAGAGTGACTTGGTGTGGGAGAAAAGGAGAGACAGAGAGAGAGGGGGAGAAACAGAAATGTATACAGAACTGAGAGAGAGAGACACACACAGAGAAGGAGGGAGAGAGAGTCAGCAGAAGGGAAGATAGCGACCAGCTCTAGGACTGGGCAGTGGGGAGCAGTCATTCATTCATTTTCACATGTAGTTACTGAAGCTCATGGTTGCGGGTGTGAGAGAGATGGAGTGAATTGAGACAGGCTGAGCAAGGACAGAGACAACACAAGGAGGAAGGCAGAGAGGGACCGAGAAAGTGTGTGGGGTTTGGGGCAGAGAGAAGGAGGCCTGAGCACTGTTGCTGTCACTCACTGGAAGGCAAACTGTGGTTCCACCCTCTTGTCCAGCTCTGTGACTATGGCCAAGATACTTACCCTTTCTGAGCCTCAATTTCCTCATCTGTAAAATGGCTTTGAAATTAGTATCCACCTCACGAAACAGCTAATAAAGAATAAACAAGACTATGCAGGCAAAGTAGTGGGGGTTTTCTCCGCAACGCTGGCGATTGCTTTATGAGAGGAACCACCATTCTCCAACCTTAGGCAGTGCCCCAGCCCCAACTGGCACAGGCTCTTGATCTCAATGGGGGCTCAGTAGACTAGAGGGAGGGACTAGTAACAAGTGTGGCTGCTGAGAACCCAAGTCATCTACAGTCCACGGGGAAGTCAGGAAGCAGACAGTTCCACTGACAGCAAGATGTCCCACTATGACCTGACCTACACTAGCAATTGTACAATATTGGCTTTTTAAAGACTCTCAACAACCTCATGAGGTTGGGACTATTTTCCTTTTTCTCTCAAATCCTTTGCCTGACTTGACCCTCTGCCCGTTAGCCACACTGGACTTCCTCCCTTGCAGTCGCTTTGTTCCTTCCCACCTCAGGACATTTGCACGTGCTATTTGTCCCCTCACGCCATGCTTTTCCTGGTTTCCTCTTCACCCTTCACTAGAGTGTCCCCTGCTGAGGGGACTTGGTGGCAAGATAAGGACAGCCTTGCTGTGGCCATGGGCACCCTGCTCACTGCCTGTAGGCAGCTGCCCACAGCCCTTACTTGCTACCCTCCAAAGGACCCCCCTTCCCCTCTGGAGCTCCCTTGCAGGTGGGAGCTCTGTCCCTGATCCCCCAGCCCGTGCCACACCCTTTTTTCTCTGCTCCCACCAATAGTGCTCACCTCAGTTGTGAGTTACACATTTAAGTTTGAGAGTCTATTTTATCTGATAAGAGTCCAAGAAGATAGGGGCTTGCTCATTACTTTACCTCCTGGGACTCAGTACAATGCCTGGCATACAGGAGGTACTCACGGTAACAGTAGGTTCCCCAAATAAAGGGAAGAATCTGGTTTCAGCCTCAGACCTGTCCAGTGCTCTCAGCCTGTCTGCTGGGTGTATCCTGGCAGACACAGCCTGGGGTGTCTAGTCTCAGATGGAGGTTCCTCCGAGGGCCCTCCACATCCCCTTTCCTTCGTCTGGTGGGTTCTGGCTAGCTGGGGTGGTGGCAAGTGACTATTGTGTGAGGAAGGAGCGTTGACAGACAGGTGCAGGCACCTCAGCCCTGTGCCAGTGCACAGTGCCCACCTGCCTGGATGTCACGGAGGGGAGAGGAGAGACTGTGACTCATACCTGTGCTCCTTCTCCCAGTAACAACCACATGATGACTCAGGCCCTGCCCTGGGCCCCACCTTGTCCCAATGACAGACAGCAATGGGGAGCAAGTAAGGGCCATAGGCAGCTGCCTACAGGCAGTGAGCAGAGCAAGGCTGTCCTCATCCTGCCACCATATTCCCACAGAGGACGCCTTGCCCTCTGGAGACCCCTTGAAGGTGGGATCTCCGTTTCATTCCCTCTGTCCTACTGTGCTTCTCTGAGTCCTCACAGCCCTTTTTGTCCTACTCCATCCTCCTGCCAAGGGCAGGGGTGGTGCTTGGGTTGCTGGCACTGTGGGTCCAGGCTGTGCCTTACATGTGGACTGCAGAGAGGAGGTGCCTATGCTCACTGGGTCTCAGGCACAGGGGTGCCCCTGGAACCAGGGCTCCATTCCTGGTTCATTCTTTGGAGGGTTCCCACGAGAGGTGCTGGCAGTGAAAGAGTGAGCCATGTCATATGGCCTAAAAGAATCACTCACTCATCCCTGGCCCCATCTTGCCCAGTCTGGCTCCCTATGCCAGGCAGAGAGCTTGGAAGAGAAAGGAAGTGGTGGTGCCCAGTTGCAAGTGGAACAAAACCTCCTAGCTCAACCACAAGAGCTGTCCAGCACAGATGTGGAGAGAAGAGGGCTGATACAGGCAGGAATTGATCTTTGTCTGGAGATTCTTGGTCTTTATGGCCTTTGGCAACCCTGCATAAAAGGGCTTCTCAGGAGGACACATCCACAGAGGAAGGGAAGATGTGGCTGGCAGGTGGTCCACCCTGACTGTCTGGGGACCCATTGCTCTTTCTATACCATGGTGGTCCCCAGGGACAGCTTACTTTCCTGGGCAGCTGGGAGGAATTCTGAGGTTCAAAGCCTGCTGCTCTGGGCTGAGCCAGGCTCAGGGCAAGGCTGAGGGTGGGAAGCTAAGGAGAAGGCGAGGCTAGAGGCTAGCGAGTCTGACACCAGGACTGGGAATGGGCCATCTTTCAGTCTCCTGAAAGCCACTGGTCAGAGCTGCCCCAGCTGGGAGCTGTGGTAAACTAGGCAGGTTTCAACTGTTTTTAGATCTCCCAACATGTGTGCATTTGCAGACAAGAGAGAGCCCACCCTCAGCTCTGCCCCGATTCTCTTCCATCCAGCTTGTGCACCCAGGACCTGGAGTAGCAGCATGGGGATTGGGGGAGGTACTTCCTAGGCTTCAGGCCATGTTGCAGGTGGATTCTGGGCTTCTCTGGCAGAGTTTGGCAGGGGGACCTTGAATGGTATAGAGACATTAAAGAGAGTAGAAAGGGAATCAACACATAACCACTAATCTTGAGTCTCTCATGTGTTAGGCATTCACAGGAACCCTGCAATACTCCCTGTACTACCTGCTTGCTTATTTATTTATTTATTTACTTATTTATTTATAAGATAAGGTTTTGTTCTGTTGCCCAGGCTGAAGTGCAGTGGCATCATGATGGCTCACTGCAACCTCAAACTCCTGGGTTCAAGTGATCCTCCTGCCTCACCCTCCCATGTAGCTGTGACTACAGGTGTACTCCAACCAACCAGGCTAATCTTTAAAAAATTATTATTTTTTGTAGAGATGAGGTCTCACTGTGTTGTCCAGGCTGGTCTCAAACTCCTGGGCTTAAGCAATCCTCCTGCCTCGACCTCCCAGAGCGCTAGGAGTATAGGCGAGAGCCACTGTATCTGGCCACATATGTTATGCCACCAATTTAATTATTTTTTAAAACACATTTTGGTAGGTTAGCTCACCTTTCATTTCAACAAATATATTTATAAAGGAGTCCTATATTATTGCCCAACAATAGGAAAATCAAAGAAACACTTTGCTTCTAACTAGATTCAGTTGCTTTCTAAAGCCTCTGAGCCAAGGTCAGCTCTGGTTTTAGTGAACAGAGTGATTGACAGTGGAGAGGGGCGTTAAAGAGGCCATAGTGTCTACCAAGAGTTTCTCCTCAACTAATCAGAAGAATAAAAAATAGAAGAAATACTCTTCCCACTAAGTGCTTCAGTATTATATAAAACAGTCTCCGAGTCACTTCAAAGCCTCTTAAGAAACACTGGTTCTTACGGTGCCTAAGCATCCTTTGGCCTCTGCTCAGAGGTCATTGCCTCTTCCAGGCTCTTGCTGGTTGTTCTAGCCTCTCTCTTCCCACCTTTCACCCTCTTCTGGTTCTTAGCATCTCCCTGGAACCACTGGCATCCTCCCTTCATCTCACCTGTGTTGGGATCCTATCCAGTCTAGACACAGTGCTGGGCGGGGGAGGCAGACTTAGAGGTGCTCTTGCCACTTGTGACAGCATGGAGATTAGTGTGAGAGACAGAGCAAAGAGCAAACCCAGAAGGGGGAGCACAGGAAGGCTTCATGGAGGAGGCGGCACACAGAGGGGTCCCTGAAGATGAATTGGGGTTTTCTGCTCAGAAAAGATAGAGAGGGCCATTTCCATTAGAGCATTCTCCGAGGTAGGCAGGGCATTTGGGGAGCATCGCTTGACTTGGTGGGGGCCTGGGGGAAGGTGAGAGATGGGGCGGGAATGGGAAGATGGGATATGGGCCTTGAGTGCCAGGAACATGGACCTTACCTTGGGGGTGAAGGGAAGTCAGTGGAGAGACACATCACTCCAGACACAGGTTAGAAAGATGGCTCTGGTGGCCATGAGGGGGGAGTCAGAGGGACACCAGAGAGGCAGGAGAGCACTGAGTGGCTGACGGCTGAGGCCTGGGTGAGGGCAGAGGCGAGAGGGAATCAGGGGACGGAATAATCAGAGGCATCTGGCATTTCTTGAGCGTTTCTCACGGGTCTTTTACTGGGAGATGAGCAAACTATTAACAGCATCATTTTACAGAGGAAACCAAGGCACAAGTAGTTAAGTACCTTATCAAAGTCACACAGCCTGGGAGAACAGAGCTGGGACAGCGCTCCAGCAGTCATCCCATAGCTACAGCCTTCTTTACCACTCCCTGCTGGCCTTGGTGACCAGAAGATGCGTCTGAGTTAAGTCACACATCTCTGTGTCCCCAGGGGATCAGTATGGGGCAGACAATCAACCAAGGTCAATTCTATACCTTCCGCTGGGCCCTGCAGAAGGACCAGGTCAGGCCACTTGCCTTCCTGCCCAAACGTGGGCTAGCGTTAGCACCACTTTATTTATTTGGTCCACTTTCTTCTCCTGGTCTTTCATGTGAACCCTGGGCGCTGTCCTTGGGCACCGACGGGCACATTGCTCTGTGTCTTTCTCCATCTTTTGGCCACGCCACTTGTCTCTTCACCACATGGAGTCTCCTGAGGGCAGAGCCTTGGTCTCCCCAGAAAGCCTTGAGGATCCTGAGAGCAGAACTGGTTTCCCATCTGACTGGGGCTCATGAGGACAGGAAGCTCCTTATAGAGCATGGGAGGGTGTGCCACCCCCATGCTCTATAAGAACTCCTTGGTACCCTGGGCACAGGTCACCCACAGTGGGCACAAAGTGGGAGCAGGGCAGGTGCAGACAGTAATAATCACCAATTGGTGGGGGTGACTCTGCTCCTGGGAGTTTCTATGTCAAAGGGGCTAAGTCTCAGACCTGCTGTTGTGACCAGCCAGAAACCAAACTCCAGGATCTAGGTCACCCCTGTGTCAGCAGAGCTGATTTATGGCATCCCTGACAGCCTAATGTCATCAAATTACCCTACACAATGGAGAGAGGCTGGGCTGCCCCTGGGCAGCCACCAAAGGACGCTGAGCCTCCGGCGGCGACTGCTGCCTCCCCATCCCAGACCTCAGGTCTGTGGGGGGAGGCTGGCACAGAGGGGGTCACACCCAGGCGTGCCACCATCAGCCGGGGGTATAAGTAGGCAGCCCCGGGGACAGCTCTGTACCTTGCACTCAGGAGTCAGCAGCACTCCTCCAACTGCTTCCCATCCCAGGAGCCGAGCGCAGGGCCATGAGTTACAGACAGTCCTCATCCTACTACAGCCGCAGCAGCCTTGGTGGCGGTGGCGGCGGCGGCGGTGGTGGCATGTCTTCCTGCAGCCGGTTCAGCTCCTCGGGCGGTGGCGGAGGAGGGGGCCGATTCAGCTCTTCCAGTGGCTATGGCGGGGGGAGCTCTCGTGTCTGTGGGAGGGGAGGTGGCAGCAGTTTTGGCTCCAGCTATGGTGGAGGATCCGGGGGTGGGTTTAGTTCTAGTAGTTACAGTTTAGGGGGTGGTTCCAGAGGTTTTGCTTCTGGTGGATGCTCTGGTGGGTCTGGAGGCTTTGGGGGTGGCTTCGGCGGTGGTTCTGGAGGTGGCTTTGGTGGTGGGTCTGGGGGCTTTGGAGGTAGCTATGGCGGGTCTGGGGGTGGCTATGGTGGTGGTGAGGGTGGTATTCTGACCACAAATGAGAAGGCCACCATGCAGGAGCTCAATTCCCGTCTGGCCTCCTACTTGGATAAAGTGCAGGCTCTAGAGGATGCTAACCGTAACCTGGAGAGTAAGATTCAAGAGTGGTATCAAAACAAGGGGCCCTCTGCACACCAGAAGGACTACTCTTCTTACTACGACACCATCGATGATCTCCAGAAACAGGTAGGCGCAGGAAACGCCAATCTTCTTCCTCCTCTGTCTCTATCTCTCTTTTCTCTCTTACATTCCTTGTCTTCCCAAAGGTAAAATGGTAGACTCTAAGCTTAAACAACATCCAGGGAAACTTTTTGGAAACTTTAAACTTGCATCAGAAACAAACCTGTGTTTGGTTCCCGATGGCCCAGGCTGGGCTGGGACTGTGGCAGTCTGGCTCCCCGCTGTTCTCACCCTTTCCCCGTGCTGTCACATGGCTGCCTGTGGGTGTGCTGTTTCTTCTACCCATGCCTCTTCCATCTATTTGTGTTCAATCTTCAGGGCCCAGTTCAGTTGCCGTCTCTTTCCTGATCTCTCATAACCACAACCCACCTCTCCTTTCCTGAACTCTTTTAGGATACCATGGACTTTGTAGTCAATGGGTGGGGGGGCTCCTTGAGGAACAGTATGTCCGTGATCTCCGAACCCCACAGTGGCCTTTGCAGTAGATCTTCAAATATTTGTTGAATGGATGGATGATGGCCACACTGAACATCCGTGCTGAAGGCTGGGAGGGGTCTGGGCCATTCATCAGCTGCTTTTTGAGCATCTTCCCGGGTGGGACCCTCAACCTCTGATGGCTTTGCCTGGCCTTTCACCCTCCCAGCAGTGGGGCACAGCAGGGAGCATGATTCCATGCTGCTTTCTCTTTTTCAGATTGTGGACTTGACCGTGGGCAACAACAAAACTCTCCTGGACATTGACAACACTCGCATGACGCTGGATGACTTCAGGCTAAAGTGAGTCCTGCTCCTTTCTTCCTCTCCTTTCATCAATACTTACCTCATCCCCCATGCTCTGGAGGCCCCTGGAGGACCTTGTGCCCTTTCAATCATTCTCTACCCCTGCCTGCTCTGCAGGTTTCAGATGGAGCAAAACCTGCGGCAAGGGGTGGAAGCCGACATCAACGGCCTGCGGCAGGTGCTGGACAACCTGACCATGGAGAAGTCTGACCTGGAGATGCAGTATGAGACCCTGCAGGAGGAGCTACAGGCCCTCAGGAAGAATCATCAGGAGGTGGGATGCTGGCCACCACAGCTTACTGGGGAGAGGGAGGGACAGGAGAGCAGAGGCCCTATGCGGCGTTGCCTGGGAGACATTCTCTCCCCTGCTCCCAAGGAGGACACTTGCAGCTCCTCCTTAGCACTGCCTATGGTGGTGGTTCAGCTTTGATTTCCAACCTCCTACTCTGGGAGGACCAGAGGAAGAAAGCTGAAAGATGGTGAAGAGGATCCCACCCCTGACCTGACTGCACATTCCCTTCCTCCCTGCCAGGAAATGAGCCAGCTGACTGGGCAGAACGATGGGGATGTGAATGTGGAGATAAATGTTGCTCCTGGCAAAGATCTCACCAAGGTCCTCAATGACATGCGCCATGAGTATGAGGAGCTCATTGCTAAGAACCGAAAGGATATTGAGCAACAGTATGAGACTCAGGTGAGCAGAGTGTCAGCTGTCTCTCTCTTCATCCTTGCAGCTCTCTATTCCTCTACCCCATCCCTCTCTTCCATCCCTTCATCCCCCACTACTTTGTTTCCATGCAGCTGTCACTGATCTGTCTTCTGATGGATGTTATTGATTCATCTTCCTTCACTGCACACAGACATAATTGTGGAGTAGCTTCTGAGTGTTGGGTTTTGTGTGAAGTGCTGATGTCTCAGAGATGAGCCCAGTAAAATTGCTGCCCTTGAGGGCTCACAGTTTGTCAGCTGTGTGAGAGCAAAATCAGAGCCTGAACAGCTTACTATAATGCTACGTAAGATAGGACCCCAGCAGAGGGATACAGTGTGTCTCCAATACCACCCTTCCTCCTCGGGTCTCCAGAGCCTCTCATAGAGCCTTGCACATAAAGGCATGCTCTGTAGTGTGTGTATGCACTGTACTGGAAGGTGGGGAACAGTTTGAAAAAAGATTAGAAAGGTGATTTGGGGACAAAGTTGTGAAGGGCTTTGAAACCTTGCTGAGGGGCAATGTCATGTTGAGAGAACTGGAGAAACCCACGTGGCTGGAGAGATCCAGAACTCAGAACAACTTATCCTTGGTTTTGGCTCAGCCCTGAAGGTGATCCTGAAGGTGAAGATCCTGGTCAGTGGGGCAGAACCTTGCCCACTGAAGCTCTTGGCCCACCCTGGTCCTTACTGAGCCTTTGGGTTTTGCAGATTACCCAGATTGAGCAGGAAGTGACAAGTAGTGGCCGGGAGATGGAGTCCAACACCAAGGAGGTGACTCAGCTTCGGCATAGTATGCAGGAGTTGGAGATCGAGCTGCAGTCTCAGCTCAGCAAGGTTAGTATCCCTGCTCTAGACCCTCTGCCAGGGTGGGACGCAGGAGTCTTTACACGATCTCCAGGAGTGGGAAGGAGAGGAACTATGACATCCCTCTTAAAGCGTCCTCCTGCCCCACAGAAAGCAGCCCTGGAGCATTCCTTGGAAGAAACGAAGAACCGCTACTGTGCCCAGCTTCAGCAAATCCAGCATCACATCAGTGATCTGGAGAGCCAGATCACTAATACTCGGCAAGAGATTGAGTGCCAGAATCAGGAATACAGCCTTCTGCTCAGCATCAAGACGCGGCTGGAGCAGGAAATTAAGACCTACCGCAGCCTCCTTGAGGGTGGCCAGGAAGACTTGTAGGTGTCCCAGGATTCTGTTGAACCCTTAGGAGTGCCTAGTCCTCTGCTATGACTTTGGTTCCCTGAATAGAGGCAGCTGGGGAAGCTCTTGTACACAGGGTCTGATGGGTTGGGGACTTCTTCATCCTGTGTGTGTGTGGGGGGCCTCAGGGCATTTGGGCTTTGGGGATGGAGGATGATGACAATGTGAGAAGGAGCTGCTTCCCTGCTCCAGGGAAGGGGAAAGCTTCACAGTCCCAGATGGAGGCTCTCTCCTCCCAACAGTAGTACAAGCTCAGCTTCTGTCTTCTGCCCTCCAGAAAGGAAAAGAGAAAGATTCATGTTTCGGTCTTGAGTCTGTCCAGGGCCATCTTAGTATATTCTTTGCATATATATGTGAGGGCCATACATTCTAATCTCTTTTTTATTTCTTTCTTTTTCAGTGAATCTTCTGGAGCTAAACAGATTGGCCTTGGAGGTGGCCAAGGAAGTCGAGGAGGAAGTGGATCTCGAGGTGGAAGTGGATCTCGAGGTGGAAGTGGAGGCAGTTCTGGAAAAGGAAGTGGTTCTGGAGGAGGCAGCTATGGTGGAGGAAGTAGCTCTGGAGGAGGAAGCGGTGGTGGTTATGGTGGAGGAAGTAGCTCTGGAGGAGGAAGTAGTGGTGGTTATGGTGGAGGAAGTAGCTCTGGAGGAGGAAGTGGAGGTGGTTATGGTGGAGGAAGTAGCTCTGGAGGAGGAAGTGGAGGAAGCTATGGTGGAGGAAGCCATGGTGGAGGAAGTGGTTCTGGAGGAGGAAGTGGAGGCAGCTATGGTGGAGGAAGTGGTTCTGGAGGTGAAAGTGGAGGCAGCTATGGAGGAGGAGGTGCAGCCAAAGGTGGAAGTGGAGGCAGCTATGGTGGAGGAAGTGGTTCTGGAGGTGAAAGTGGAGGCAGCTATGGAGGAGGAGGTGCAGCCAAAGGTGGAAGTGGCGGAAAATCGTCCTCTTCATCAAGACCTGGTGACTATGATGATACAAAAGGTAAGGAACAAGACAATTCTTGGTTGTGGGGTAGGGAGAGATACAACTCCAGGTTGTGGGGTAGAGGAAGAGGCAAAGTATCGTCTTCTTTTCAGTATCTTTGAACCTCTCTGGAGAATACATGTTCTGGACAGAACTAGATTTTAGAGAGGTCTCTAATGAGGTTCCATAGACCTGCCCTTGGTTCCTAATTGATCATTATTTTTGACAGAGGCTTGGTTGAGGCTACAACCAAATATACACATGGCCAATTCTCAATAGTTTAGAAATGGGTTGATAATTGTGCATTAGCTTATATATTTTCTATTATGCTTCTTAAGGCAAGTTTTATTATTATCCCTCTTTTTAAAAAGATGAGGCTCAGAGAAAATAAGTAATTTACACAGGGTTATGTAATTCATAGATGAGGGACTCAGCTCAGTGGGGCTCCCTCGCCAGTGCATTCAAACACCATGAGGATGGGAGACCTGGATTAGCAATAGTGTTGGTGAAAAAGAAGTTCAAGAGCTTTAGTCAGTGATTGGCTTGCACAAATATTACACAATGCAGCTGCCAAAAGAAGTACACAATGAACATGATAATCTAAATGGAAGAAGAGAGTCACACAGTGAAGCAGTCCGTAGGTCAGGGAAAATTCCCTTATGTTCTTTTATAAAATAAAAACTTAATATGAAATGATTGTAAAAGGCTGGGTCACGCGACAGGGAATGTTTAGCTCAGAGGAGGCTTGAGGTGCCTGGGAGCCAGCCTTCTGTAGGGTGTCTGGTATGATTTTGTGTGTCCAGTGACACTGCAGGGCCATGAATGTGCTTCTAGAGGTGAAGTTGGGGCCATCTTTGCCTCAATATGCAAAAAATGTGCTAATGAAGCTGCTGACTGCAGAGGGCTGCCTCATGGGAGGTTGTGTGCCAGGGCTACTGCAGGAGATTCAGGAAACAGATGGGGACAAGAGGTTGGGTGACCCCTAAGTCTTTCCACCTCAGGATTCTCTAGCTTTTTGGGCTCCAGTGTCCTTGCTCCAAGTTTCACTGTTTTTCTCCCAACTTCTCGCAGTCCTCTCTTTTCACGCTCACTTCTCTCCCATCTCTCCACAGGTTACCACATGCGATACTAGAGCCTCTGTGAACTTTCCCTGCCCAGCCCCAGCTGAGCTTCCCCCTGATGGCAGACCCTGGATGGAGCCTGTTTATTGCATCCTGACATCAGGAATAGCTGTCACAGAGCCCTGGTGCGCATTTGGGACTGGACTGACTTGGAGTGTGTGCCTCTGGTTGTCTGCTGGCTCCCTACTGTGCTGGGCTTTGATGGCTTCAGGGTTGGGAAGACCTCCCTTGATTTCTAGGGCTTGGAGTGACCTCACTCCCTGCCTGATCCCAAATTCCTAATAAAGCTTTCCCACTGCAACTCAAACTTCAGTGTGGACCCATTTGTTCTTTGAGATAAGAAAGGAGTGAACAGAGGTTCAAAGAGAATCAATTGAATACACTATGAAACGTGTCAGTTAGCTTTTCTATCAGTTACTTTTGCGTATAATAAAGCAACTCACATTTTGGTGGCTCAAAATAACAACCATTAATTCAACTTATAATTTTTTCAGTTGGCAACTTAAACTGGGCAATTCTGTTTTCTTCTGTGCATCTGTGGTCAGCTGCAAGGGAGCCAGGTGGCTCTGCCTTTCGGATGCTGGCTGGGATGATGGGGATGAAAGAGCTGTATGACTTGTTCTCCAACCAGCTAGCTTGAGCTATATTCCAAGACCGTGGAAGCGTGGAAGGCCTCTTGAGGCTTAGGCTCAGAATAATCACATTGCCTGCATTATAATGACCCAAGCAAGTGATGACCTAGTTCAGACCAAAAGCAGGGGAAACAATCTTCTCTTGATGGGAGGAGGTGCAAAGGCATGTGGCAAAGGGAAGGATATGGGGAAAGGGCAATAATTTTAGGCCACTTTTATTGCTAACAATTTACCATAGTCTATTGGCAGGTTGTATGTTAGCTATGGAGGGAAATAAGACAATAACATGGTTTTTGCTTTGAAAAATTTCATAGATGTGAAAAATATAGGCAAAAATAAAGTATTCTGTGGCAGAATAAGGAACATTCCATAAGAAATATGATAGCCAATAACATTCTTCAAGGATTGTTAACGGTCAAAACCCCTTTTCATAGCTCAGGGCAGACAGCCCCTTCATCCTCTGTACCAGGTACGACAGCTACACAGCAAGTCATGCTAAAGCTTAAAATAACTACTTATTTTGCTTGTAAATCAGCAATTTTGACAGGCTTGGTGAGGACAGCTCATCTCTGCTCCTATTGGTGTCAGTGTGGCTCATAGGCTGGGGGCTGGAGTCTTCTGAAGTCTTGCTCACTCACACATCTGGCCCAGTTGGGGTTCCTCAGACATCTCCATCTCTGTAGAAAGTGTCAGTGCGATCCCTCCCACAGGAGAGCTTCAGGGTAGCCAGACTTCTCACACTCTGGCTCAGAGCTCCCAAAACATATGCCCTAAGTGAGAAACTGCCAGGAAGAATGTTGGGGTACCAGCCCCCACATAAAATGTGGGTGTCCCTTGGTGATTGGCAGTGATGAGGGAATAAAAGAAATGAAGACAAGAGACAAAATAGGATTTAAAAAGAGTGGGCCTAGTGGACCGTTGCCACCTAATGCAAGGAGCAGCAAAGGCCCCTTGTTGTGTGTTAACTTGGTATTTGTTACCTAGATTATCTTCAAATCAGACAATAAGCAATCACCAGGAAAAGCAAAAAAATAGCACTATACATCATCACTTTTGTGGTGCTTACAACTTCAATTCAGCTACTCTTTAACCAAATTAAATTTATAAAACAAAGAACTGAGATGCAGTCTATGGAACAAGGAACAAGATATCCTCAAGCAGGATGTGAGAGTAGACAGCAGGTTTGACAATGCACGCAGTTTCCAAAGGCAGTTAAGTCTCCTGGTCCCTGTGGGCATATAGGGTGACCCCATACTTGTATCAGGAGTGGGGAAGAAAAAAGTTGTTTCTCTTAACTTGACCCCAAGAGGTTGTTCCTCTTTTGTGGAGAGCTTGCTGCACATACTATTCCCAGCACATCTAGCAACAGCTCGTTACCTCTAGAGACCCTTGTACAGGTTCTCTGTAGGGGAAAGTTCAGGCCTCAGCAAGACATTGCTTGTCCTTTTTCCCATGGTCTGTGCTGCTGTAGTTCAGCTGACTTTTGGGGCTCCCAAGATGCATTGTAGTCTCCCTGCGTACATACTCTCAATATGTGTATTTTCTATCTTTCCTGTATCCCATTTCTTACAAGCTGTGTCCCCTAACTAAATTTTTATTAATAAAAACATCATAAAAAATCCAATTTATGTGGGTACTTCAAAAAAGTGCCCTCTTCTGCTTCTACTCCCTTGGCCTTGTCCTCCCACATTCCACCCACAGAAGAAGGTATTTTACTTATCACCTGAACTTGGAATTCACACAGTGTCACTTTTGGTGTAGACACTGGCCTGTCTAGATTCAAAGGAAATGAAAAAAGAGCTTGCGCTAGGCAGAATTCCAAGATGATCCACGAAGATTCCCAGCCCTGGTGTACATGTACTTTCTCCCACTTATTTGAGCAACTAACCTAGGTGCTGCAATGAAGGGATTTTGGTAATTCAAGTTTCAAATATGTTGCTATTAAGATAAGAAGATTATCTGGTGAGCTTGACACAATCACATGAGCCCTTGAAAATCTGAGAGTTTTTTCTGACTGGTTACAGAAAAAGTCAGAGATCTGAAGTATGAGAAGATTTCTGTCTATGGCCATATCACCCTGGTTGCACCTAATTCTTTTTTTTTTTTTTTTTTATTATAGATAAAAATATGCACCATAGGTGTGGCCCAACCCATCACCCTCCCTCCACCCAAACCTCCCCCCTCCCTTCCCCTTCCTTGGTCCTTTCCTCATAGTCTTGTGGTATAGTTGGGTTATAGCCTTCATGTGAAAGCTATAGTTTAGCTTCATAGTAGGGCTGA
>CAUYPK010131134.1:0-20454 GCA_963574355.1 Loris lydekkerianus | reverse complement strand
AAAATCCTGAATCCTTATACTCCAAAACCCCTGATTATAAGGATTCAGGATTTATAAACATTTACTTACAAGACTTTACTGCCTTAAATGGGGTTTTCACTTAATTAAATGTGCCATTAAATATTGTGGGTTAAATAGTTCAGTGGAGTATGTTCAGTTCAGCCGCCTACCTCTTCAGCTCAGCCTCGACTTGTGGACTGAGCTGAAGCACCGCCCCCTCAAGCAGACGGCAGAAGACGGCTGGAGACTACGTGCACTTGATTAGGTGCGCGTGCACCGAATCAAATAACCCGTATGACCCGAGTATAAGCTGAGTTCGGGTTTTTTCGGAACAAATTTGTGCCGGAAAAAACTCGGCTTATACTCAAGTATATATGGTACTCAAGTGACCTTATTACCATTCCCAATTCTTTCTCAGCATGGCTGCAATTATGCTTGTGCTTATCTCATGGCTAAGGTCCAATCCTCTTCTCAAATGTGATACTTTACATTCTGGACAATGTAATGAGTAAAAGTTCAGAAAGTGGAAAAAAAAAAAAGTATTCTGATAGGGTGAAATCCTACTAACTCTAATTAAAATCTTAAGTTCTCATTAGAATTTTTAAAAATGTTCTGTTTGAAACAGAGTATTGGACCTGAAAAATAACAGTTCCTCACACAATTTAAGATAGTCTGTAAATCCACGCTCTGCATCAGAAGGCATGTATCATTCATCCTGGGCACATGCTGCTGCTAAATGCAAACTGTCAGTTTTCCGGAGCCTGACATAAAGCAAACTGACTCAAACAGAAAAAGGGAATAATTCTCCCACAAAAGGACAGGATTTTATTCAATACACATTTATATCAAGCACTTATGAAGGCTAGAGGCACCAGGTATGCTGATAGGCTAATTTACAAGGCAAAAATTATACTCAATCAACTTTGAGTTTTAAATGCCATAAGATGGCATAAATTTAGCACTACCAGACTTTAGAGAAAATGTGATCATAGGCACATGAAAAGCAGCTTCAAATATTTATGTTGATAAATAGGATTTGGAAAGTAACAGTGATTAATTTCTGGGTAAAAAAGGTTTGGTATAAACCTTTAGAGATTGTTGTTATTTGTTCTATTTCACTTTAGAATTTTTTATAAATGTTGGCTGATATATATGAAGAGACTGAGAAGTTGAAACTAAGATTATAGAATATTTGTAGTAACACTCTTCAGTAACACATTCTCAGACAACAGACTTGTTCTGCATCCACACTGTCCAATATGGTAGCCCTTAAAATGTGACTAGTACAAATAAGGAGCTGAATGTTTAATTTGTTTGAATTAACTTAAATTTAAATAGCCACATATGACGTTGGGCGATTAAGTTTGCGAACTCATTCTTGAAAAAGTGCTACAAATCTCATTGGTAAATATCACTACCATCAATTTCAAAGTATTCCCCTTGGGAAGCTATGAACCAATGCCAGTGCCTAGTCCCCCCTTCAAAGCAATTTTGGAACTCTTTTGCTTGAATGGCCATCAGCTGTTGTTGTATGAGGTCAGACAATTAATGTCACAGACTCATACTAGAACAGGGGTTCTCAACCTTCCTAATGCCACAGACCTTTAATATAGTTTCTGTGGGTCGTGAACCGTTGTCCTAGAAAGAGTGATTTGAAAGGTAGACTGGGTGCTAGCATCAGTGCATAGCTTATAAGGGGAGTACTTCAAAGGTGACCATAGTGATATTTAGCAATGAGGTATGTAGCATTTTTTCTAGGATGAGTTTGAGAACTTAATTGTCCAACTTTGTATGGCTAGGAACTACCAAACTGAACAGCAAAGATCTATAGCAAGTGAGAGCTTTTTGTTAACGGAATTTATCAAAAACAAAGCATATTAAAACTAAGAAAAATTGCTTGATATTTTGACATACATGTCTACAAAGCGGCTTCTTATCTTAGACAAATAAGAAAGCCAATTTTTTTAGACGAACGTTCTTCAAACTGCTTTCATTTTGGTATAAAGTATCAGGGAAAAATCTAAGCATCCCAAATACAGTTGTTTTTCAGCGTTGGTGGTATAGTGGTGAGTATAACTGCCTTCCAAATACAGTTGTTTTACCTACTATGTACTATTGAGTATGTGAATATTAAATATTAATATGTATTAATTTCTCTTAGACTAAAAATGTAAACAGATAAATTAGAATTGTGATATTTTCTGATCATCTTGAGTATCAATAATGGATACATATCATTTGGGAGATCACTGTTACACACCACATAAATAAGATAACATAGCTTATCTAACATCAGGTTATCATTATAGTATGATGGAGGCAAAAATAACTCAGAGAAAATAATCAGATTCATTAGTGTCAGTTTATCAAAACTAAAGAAAAAAAATTTAAACCCTATCATCTAATCTGGCTTAGGGAGTTCACAATTTATTTATTTGGTGGTCTTGTAGTCACAAATTACCTGGTCAAATTTAACACCTTATATCTTAAATTCACCTCCAACTAATTCATAAAAACAGGTCATTTATTTATTTATGGTAACTGTCACAGAAGTATCCAAAGTAATCATACCATCTCTTTACCTAACACTTGTTTTAAATGACATAGTACTGTACTAGAAACTGATGCCAAAATAGTTCTTCTACATGAATCATCTCCCAATTTTATTTCAAACCAATGTTGGTTTGAAACAAATTAGTTCAAACCAATACCTTCAGTAACAGGCTGTATACCAATCTCACACTTGAACATAATAGCTTAAATTTTAAGATGTTTCCTTGTTTTTTGTTTTTTGTTTTTTTAAAAATCAGTTCAGAAACTGAGTTACTTATTGACTTGCTAAGAAAAATTAAGATTGGAACTTATAAATACTAGGTCTGTTTATAAATCTTCTTTCCTTCTCTGGTCTATGAAATTCTGTATATCCATACATGGTCAAATACGAAGAAATTAGCAACATATGGAAGAGATCCAGAAAACTTAACTGTAAACTAGTGCCATTCACAGGATGCAAGTGTATTCTATCATCTGGTTTTGCAAGTATCCTCATGGGATCCATGGAAAACAAATCAGTTCAAGTCCAGGAATTTCAAACTTTTCTTAACAAATCTATTCCAAATGGCCACTTTCCCAGGCACTTTCCTTAAGCAGGTCATATCAGCGTATTTTATGGCATCACTCAGAGTTCTCCAAGATTGAATGCATTAATTTAATACCAAAGGAATGAATCAAGGGCATTTTCAACTGTTCCTCTCTGAAAAAATAAATAAAACTAAAGCCTATTATATTTTTTATACATAACCAATCTGTTGAGTCCTCTTTTTGTTTCCTAGATTCCAACATACTCTTTTTCTAATATTGTTTAGTTTTTCAGTCTGAGAAAAAAAAAAAAAAAGGTCAAGGTTTCAATGTTTATTACAGAGACTCATATCCAGAAGACTGTTAATACTTTGAACTTTTCTAACCTAATGTTTAGGAGCCATTTATAAAAATAAATATAAAATGTTATTTGATTAAATACAAAAATTTTGAAGAGATGGTTAAAATTTTCTGTCAAGACCTCACCTCTACCTATAACTTGCTCAGTAAATGAACGGCATTATGGCCAAAACTCTGGAAGAGACTTAAAAACCGTGAGTTATTATTCCACTTAGTTCAAACACAGGAACTATGTATTTTGATTATTTTAATGGCTCAAAAGACACATCATCTTACTTCATGTTCCAAAAGAAAATGGAAGAAGAAATGACCAACAGTACAACAGTTGTGCCGAAAGACTGTTAACTCTTTCAGGTTAAAACCCGAAGCTACTATATTAGCGGTTCTCAACCTGTGGGCTGTGATCCCTTTGGGAGTTGAACGACCCTTTCACACAGGTTGCCTAAATACATCCTGCATATCAGATACTTACATTACGATTCATAACAGTAGCAAAATTACAATTATAAAGTAGCAATGAAAATAATTTTATGTTTGGGGGTCACCACAACATGAGGAACTATAAAGGGCTGAAGCATAAGGGAAGGTTGAGAACCACTTATATTGAGAAGAAAGTTGATGCAAAGACTCTAATTCTGCCTCTACTCTATGACTCACTACCCCTCAGAACCCTGTCTTCCACTGAGACCTCAAATCCCACCCCCTCTTTCATTTCCTACTAGCAATCCTCTTCCCAAAACCTTTATTTCTTTTTCTCTCCAACTCAGATTTCATTCTGGATTAACCCATCTATCAATTTTTCTGTTCCCACACCATAAAATTCATCACCTTCAACTTCAAAAGGAATTTCCCTGCTGTCTAATGCTCCCCATATGTGTTTCTTAGTTTCGTGCCTCTCCCACTTTCCAATATGGCTCTTCCAAGCCCCCTACTCTACCACGTATGCCACCATGCTCAGCAAAATACCTGAAAATCTCCACTTACAGATGAGTGCTTTCCAATCTGTCTGAATCAGCACTGTGCTTTTCCCATTGTATGGAATAGACCTCTTTCTTTCTGAGTCTAATTTCTCAATCGATGCTGGGGATCTGATCACTTTCCACTTTAGAGTCATCTTGACAACTGTTTACACTATTCCCCCTGTATCTTCAACCTCTCATTTCTTGGGGACTGATTCTCATAGGATATGACCATTCTCAAGTCTCTTGTGGAAATAAACAACTCTCTAAGTCCTCAACACTCACCTCTGATACTCTCTTTCATCCCTTCATAGCTACCACTCACCTTTACTGACTCACTTACCACTCACATCTCAATCCACTGCCATCTTGCCCTCCATCCCTACTACTTCACTAAAATCTGTCTTGCCAAAGTCACCTCTATAGCACCTTACTAAAGCATCTTTCTCACTAAATCATAATTATTTGTCTGCATTTTTCACATGACTGTGAGATCTTTGAGAACTTTGACTATGTCCATCATCACTACAGCCCCAACACCTGATGTAAGACAAGCACTCAAATACCTGTTATGTGAATGACTGGTTCAAAAGACTATCAAAATTGAATCAATAAACAGGATAGCTTCTTTTCTTTCTTTCTTTCTTTTTTTTTTTTTGAGACAGACTCTTACTCGGTGCTCTGGGTAGAGTGCTGTGGCTTCATAGCTCACAGCAACCTCAAACTCTTGGGCTCAAGGAGATCCCTTGCCTCAGCCTCCTGAGTAGCTAAGCCTATAGGTGACCACCATAACACCCAGCTAGTTTTTCTATTTTTAGTAGAGATGGAGGTCTCACTTTTGCTCAGGCTAATCTCAAACTCCTGAGCTCAGGCAATCAACCCACCTCACCCAACCAGGACAGCTTCAGAATTAAGTTCCATAATTAAGATCAGGGACGCTATACAGCATATTGTCCTAGAGAAAGAATCCAGTGCTTTCACCTTTTCTTACTTTCAGAATTTTTGTACCCACTTAAATTTACGATGCTGATACAGAACTTCACAGATCAAGAAAAAAATTTAAAGGAAATATGAAGTTGCCAACTAAGAACTTTTTTTAAAAAACCAAACACTGTCATTTCACAAAAGAATTCTTAGAATAGAAGGGAAAATTAATACATTATTAATAAACACAGCTTTTTAATCACATGATTCTAAAGTTATCAAATGCAATAAAATTACAAAATAAAATGTTACCATATATACATACATTGTATGTAATATTTTTCTTAAAAATGTTGTTAATCTGAGGATATATTTGAGATTGGAACATGAAGTGAAGCTCAAATGTCCCATTTTTTTCTGTCATTTTAATCAACCTACTGGGAAAAATATTAATGATATGAATGAAAACAGAAGTAACAATGGTGCTATCTCATTCAATTTAAAACATTCTGAAAGAACCAAGGAAAAACATTTTCCTCTCTTATTTTCTCCCCTACAGAGATAGGATGAAACTAGTTTGCAGCAGGCCAGGAACACTACAGAACAGTAGTTTTCAATGTGTGGTATCAAGACTGGCAGTAACAGAATGTGGAAACTTAAAAATGTAGATTCTTTGGGTCCTGCCTCGAACCTATTATAAAGCAAATCTTAGAAGAAGCGACTCAGCAATTTGTGATGGACACTCAATTTTCAGAACCACTGCTATAAAGAACTTCAGGACTATCCTCAGCTCTTTTCTAGAAACACACAGCTCAGTGATAGACCCATGATCACAGGTTAACAGAAAATCCCAGAGAGCTTCTATCTAATACTGAAAATTTCATTTGAATCAGAACCACTGTTATACAGGGGCCCAGTTCTCTGGTCAGTGTAAACTACTTTTTCTTCCTTCCAACACTGTGAAAGTGAATGGAATTTCCCTTTTAAGATACAAACCTCTTGTGAATAGATAATGCTTAGGGAGGAGGAAGAATACGAGGTTGAGGTCTCTATTAAAATTTCACTCCTTATTTGGCCATATCATAAGGAAAGGATTTTTCTTTTCTTTCTTTCTTTTTTTTTTTGGACAGTTGGAAATGTTCCAAAAAGTGTTAAGGTCAAGAAAAGTGCAGACATTTGTCTTTTGAAACTCAAGATGGCATGTTTTTATCAGTCTAGTATGTCTGGGCTGACATATAATACTGATGACCACTCCCCTCCACTGAAAACATTTATGAGCTTTCAAGGGCAAATTATCTACTAGACTACTGGGCTTGGGCTTGGTAAGGAGCCTGCCAACAGTACAAGATGATTACATTCTGTTTTCTTTTTTTTGTTTTGGGCCGGGGCAGGGTTTGAACCTGCCACCTCCGGTATATGGGTCTGGCGCCCTTCCCCTTGAACCCCCAGGCTCCACCCTACATTCTGTTTTCTAACTACATCAGGCCTCTTGAGTGATCTATCACTGGCCATAATACAACATGTTCTTTTCTGAGCAAATGGACAAAAGAGTTTAGATGACCTTCAACTTTTTTCTGGTTGAGGGGGGTGTGACAGTGAATGACAAGAAGCATATCTTTATGATTCAATCAGGAAAGAGGAATTATCTGTGACTGTAGTTAGGATCAATCCAGTTCTCAGATGTTATACATCTTATTTTGGCAAAGAAAAAAGATGTAACTGTGATGTACATGCCCCTGCCTTAAAAATCTTACTATAGATACTCTCATCCTCCTTACTCTTTTGTTCTTAAGTAATAGATAGAGTCAGGATGATATTCACAATAGAAGAGGAAACCTTTGAAATGTTATCTTAAAGGAAAATAAAATGAGTTTAGACAATTTATTTTACAACTAGACCAATGTAAAAAGACTTCTAATAAATCGAGGGCATAGTACATCTTCTTTAACAAATACTAGCCTAAAATGTAAGGGATTACTATTAACTCCTGAAAATCAGTAAGTAAATAACAGAAAACATTAAGATGACCAAAAAACTGAAAACCCAAATGCTTATCTTAATAGAAGAGTACAGTGTAGTATATTAATACAATGGAATATTAAACATAGCAATGAAAACGAATTACAACTATACCCAATATAACAATATAATAAGACATAATATTCAGTGAAAGAAAACAAATGTAAAAGAGTATACCTATATGAAGTTCAAGAATAAACAAAATTAATCTTGAGGGGGTGTGACAGTGAATGACAAGAAGCACAAAGAAGCCTTCCAGGCTACTAGAAATGTACAATGTCTTGATCTGGGTAGTAGTTTCCTAGATATATATGTACATATATGAAAACTCATAAAACTCTATGCTTAAATTGTTCCCTTTTCTCCTGAAAGGCATTTTTTGTTGATAAAAGCATGCTCAGTTTGAAATTTAGACGATAATAATAAAAAGGGAAAAAAAAACCCTCACAATTTGAAATCAATCATATTTTTAGCAATTATATAGACCATGACAGAGTAAACTCAGTTACATTATAAGCAATCTCTCACTGAGTAATTATTTGTTGATGCACATGTCAAACTAGATTTCTGTGTGTTGAAGACCTGAGATTACAACGTGCCAAAGCTTTCATCTGTTCAGACACTGGCAAAGTTGCTACATGGATGCAGAGAGCTAGAAATATAGTTCTATTATCTTTATTAAAGTAAAATAAAACATGGTAAGATATAAAACTTAAAGAGCTCACTGAATTCTATCTTCGACCCAGTAGTTTACTGGAATTTCACACCTAGTACCTAAAGGGAAGTCAGTATCTCCCTGAGTCTAGCTTGCAAATCCAAAACTAATAAGCAATAGTAAACATGGGTGTAACATTTGAGATGTAAAGAATAAAACTAAAAATCACTTCTTTAATTAACCCTTAATAGCTAGCAAAAGACAGGTTATACGGCCTACATAAGGCCTTTTCTGTGCCCTTTTAACTACCTTCATATATCATACATCTATGATGGTTTCACTGATCAAATCATTTTGCCATCATTTTTATTTCAAGTGCTTAATTGGGAAAACTATCTCACTATGTCAGAATTTAAAAGAAAAACGCAAAATTAACCAAAAATTGGATAATCTATTGGGCAAAACTCAAGATCCCAAGAAGGGAACATACAGTAAAGAAAAGCTAAGCTACTTATTAAGAACTGGTTAATCCATAAAATTAACAGTATCTACAATATACAGATAATATAGTTTGATAAGTACAGACTACACACGAATGATTGGATTTGAATACTATCTCTACCATTCACCAAGCATATAATCCCTGGCACGTCATCACCAATGTGTCTTAATTTCTTAATTTTAATATGAGGGTAATAATACTACCTACCTTACAAAGTTGCTGCAAGAATTAAAAAAGTTAATGCTTAGAACAGCACCAGGAAAATAATAATCTACTAAATTATTAAATTTTATTATTTATTTTGGCCTGGAATTATGCCAAATACTACAACTAAAAAGAGAACTCAGAAAATTTCTCACCAGAATAATCACCAAGAATACTACTGGTGGGTAAATGACAGTTAATATCTAATAGATTTTTTTACACTAAATACTTCTGAACCTAGAATTCCACGTTATGAAGTTCACTTAAAATTTCAAGTTTAATGATTTTACATTTAAATACCCAAATTAAGAAACTTAAAGGCTTATTTTCTTGCTTAGGATTAAAATTTTTAGTATTGATCACAGAAAGTAGGATCAAGTCTTTTTGAGCAAAATTTGTATAGGTAATTTTAAAATTCAAGCCCTATAAAGGCTATCCCTCCTCCAAAAGAATCCTAAAATATAGACTTTAAAAGGGATAAATAAGATATTCACTTCCCAAAATTACCCGTTAGGTGTCTAATTACTAAACTGCATTTGGTAGTTTGATATAAGTGACTTTCTACCCAGAATATAAAGACTATCCTTCCAGCCTGGCACTAGGATAATCACTACCACTCTTTTAAAGGTAGCCCTAATAATCACTACTTTGATGAAGCCCACTGCAGCCAGAACTATTTACTTTCCTCTTCTCTGTTTATGTGCTATATATAACTATACAAGACCACCAATAATTTTTTTTCAGGCAGTACTTTAGAGCAATTCTGCCAAATATAATGTGAGCCACATATGTAATTTTTAGTAGCCACTTCTTTAAAAGGTATAATTAATAAATTTTACTGAAATGAAATATTATCACTGCAATATTTAATTAACACAAAAAAATTATTAATGAGATCTACTACATTCCTTTCTTACATTATATTAAGTGGTCAAAATTTGGGGTATATTCTATACTTGCTGAATATCTCATTTTGGACTACACATTATTTTAAAAGCTGTGGGTCCTGGTTGCTAAAGTAAAATGTTCATATCTAAAGTCTAGAGCAGTGGTTTTCAAACTAGTGTGCTGTGAGAGGATTTTAGATGTGCCATGCAAATTTTTAAGATCAATTAATTAAATTATTTTTTGAAAGACATTCAAAATACAGTAAATACATTTTTTTCTTTATTCTTTTTTAAATTAACATAGTTTAAGTGTGCCACAGAAGTTTAACTATAGATTCAAGTGTGCCATGAGATTAAAAAAGGTTGAAAAACACTGGTCCTAGCTCTTTGTTCTATAAAAAAGTGGGAACTAATAGCCAGCAGTATCAGCATCACCTGGGAACTTGTTAGAAATATCCACCTCAGACCTATCAGAATAGGAACTAAATGTAACAAGATCCCCAGGTAATCTGAATGCAATTAAAGACTGAGAAGCACTAAATTAGACTAGACACAGGCTGGAAGACTTAACAGAACTTCCATTGCCGTTCAATTATAATATTATCTCATTGACTAAAACAGAATACTATATTTAAATAATAGCTTTTCTATGCATCATGCTTTCTCTATACCGTCCAATACAACTTTCTGCCATGATGGAAATGTTCTAGATATGTGCTGCCCCAAATAGTAGCCACTTGCCGCATGTGGCTATTAAACATTTGAAATGTGTCTGGGGCAACTTAAAAAACTGCATTTTTAAATTTTATTTAATTGACAACTTGTCACATGTGGCAAGTGGCTACCATACTGAACAGCATAACCCTGTTTGATTTACTAATCTCACAGTGTCATCTCCAGGATGGTTCTCAGGACAAATTTGGAAGGTTCTAATCAAGACAATTTTTTTTATCAGCTTTAAAAAACCATGCTTCTTTTGTTTGTTTGTTTGTTTGTTTTTTAATTTTATTAAGTCACATTTACCACTTTATATTGACTAAACCCCAAATTGCATCCAACCTCTAGACCAGTGGTTCTCAACCTTCCTAATGCCGTGGCCCTTTAATATAGTTCCTGTTGATCCTGATCCACAGGTTGAGAACTGCTGCTCTAGACCATAATAAAAGTCACACATGTTTTGAGGGTATTTGTTATTCCAGCTTATCTTCAACTAACAACACTAATACACATACCTGTACAGTCTTTTTAATTCTATGGGAAGGACCAGGATACTCTGGAGAATACAAATCTGTGAGGAATAATGAGTTGATTAACGTCGACTTTCCCAATCCAGATTCACCTAAAAGGAACAAAAGGAAATATCTGTTAAACTCAGTCACTTTATCCACCTTAAATATTCAAAAACAGCTATAATCAAACTTGCTTTTTATGCAAGTACTTTCGGCAGGACCAGATGACAATAAAAAACATTACAAAGAATTAAGTATGTTTTCCTCAGTTCTTTGTCCATCAAATGAGACTCATTTTTCCGATGATTCTTTTCAGTTATAATCATACTATCTGTGTTCATTCCAAGTAATGTATATAGGTGGAGATGGAAGGACTATTGAGGCCAGGAGTTTGAGACCAGCCTGAGCAAGAATGACACTGTCTCCACACAAAAAAAGAAAAAAAAAAAATAGCCAGCCAGGCGTGGTGGTATGTGGCTGCAGTCATAACTAATCAGGAGGCTGAAGCAGAAGGATTGCCTGAACCCAAGAGTTTGCTGTTGCAGTGAGCCACAATGATGCCAGCACACTCACTCTAGCCCAAGAAACAGAGTAAGACTGTCTCAAAAAAACAAAAAAGTAATGTATCGACTACAATAATCTACCTGTTTAATAGCAAAGTATTCTTAAATACCAAGTTGGTCTTGATGAAAAAAATTCTAGTTCAATTACACACTGCTGCTTCAGTGAAATAAGATGCTATTATTCTTTATCATAGACAATAATGAATAACCAAAGCAAGAAATCATGCAATTATAAAAAGTAAAAATCTGCTGATACAAAGAAGAAAAGTTAATCACACTGCACCTTAGTATAAAACTCTAAATTACACACACACACACACATACATACACACACAAATACTTTGTAATTTAACTACCCATCACTGTAAGTACAAGGGTATTTCTCCAAGAATCAGACTCCAAAAATTCTGAGATAGTCACTTTTTATACCACTTCTGCTTAAGGTAGAAGGTAGAAAGGAGGAATCTAGGGCATGATTTCTATTTTAATCATATACACTTCTTTGACTCCTCATGTCTAGTCTAATACACATAGTCTAGTGTACAGTAACTAGTATAAGTGTACCATTATTTTTTACCTAAATATAAATGACTGCAACATACATAACACAAAGTTAAAATAAATTATAAACCATATTCTAATTAATATGGCACCCAATTTTCTATTGTTAATATTTACTTAGAATAATAGGCATCTTTAATCTAAATAACTAATGTCACAATATTAATACGACAGCATCTCTGTAAGTTGACCACTCAAGGGCCTATAACAAACTGCTTAACATATGAAGTAGTCAACATAAGGAACTAGGCTTATTGTACTGATACATACATGCAATACATGAAAATTAGGTCAACCTAAGGATGTGGTCAATGTATGCAGGTAGTCAACTACAGAGGTTCTACTGCCGTGGTTCTCAACGTTCCTAATGCCGTGGCCCTTTAATATAGTTCCTGTGGGTCACAACCCATAGGTTGAGAACTGCTGTTCCACTGTATATACTGGCTGAGTTCTTTATATATTAGCTCTCAAAAGAGAGAAGGTCTTCTCCAGGTGGTCCGTAACTACCTCTTTTACTAAAGAGATGCCACTTTTATTAGACATAAAAATACCAGAAATATCTAAATTCCTAGAAAGCAATTTATAGGTTGTCCATACCTGCTTTTTTCTTAACTCTTATACCACAAATAAAGGAAGAAATACTAAAATAAAAACAAGCATTTAGAGATTATCAGAAATATCTACAATATTTTCTTTTAGAAACATAAATGGAGGGTTTAGTATTTATAAAAATTAATACTTTACTGACTAAAGTTATATTTAGAGTTTATTTTTTATATTTATTAGTCATAGGAAGAAGAGGAACAAGAGAAAAGTGGATAAAGGGAAAAAAGATACACAGAAAAAGAAAAGCATGAAAGGCAATGAACCAAAATGAAAACAGTGGCTACTCCCATGTGGTAGAAGTGTTTGTGAGATGTTTTTTCCTTTGCTTATTGCATGTCTACATTTCCTTCAGTAAGATTCTATTATTTCTATAATTTAGAAAACATTCTTGAGTAGCATCAGTGAAACAGCAAATTCAGAAGCTCTAAGCTCTCATTCTCTCACAGAAACATGAAAAACAACCAGAAACTAGTAAGGTCCACAGCAACAAAGCAAATACCCAAACAAGAAAAAGCCACATACAAAAATTTTGTGGCATTTTTCTGTGTTTTTGCCTCCACTTCTATGCTTTATCTGGGTCTCACGGAAGCAGCAACCATGCAATGGTCAATTTCCCCTATCCAACGGGGAGGGAAGAGAGGAGATCTTATTTGCAACACTTTTAACCTCTCTTTGTTTGCCAGAAAGACTAGTTTCTCTCCTGCCTATCTAGGATGGGATCTCATGTGGGAGAAGGGTGGGCACCATTTATGAAAACTCCAAGGGCACTGTAAGTCTGTTGATGCCAGGAGCAAAGATATAAATAGACCATATCTAAGGATCCAGGAGCAGGTGGGAAAAAACTTTGGGACATTAAGACATTCAAAGCAGCCAGGCAAACAGAAGGAACTGAGAAAGCTGCTCACAGGCCCAGGCAATACATACACATGTGCTCAGAAAGGTCCTAAGACCCTAAGCTTTCACCTTGGGCTGGACACTAGGCACAGGACATGGTCAGCTAATCTGCAGAGTACTGCCGCAGCACAAAGCCAGTCTACAAAAACTGAGAGAGGTGACTTTATTTGAAATGTACAATCAAAAAAAAAAAAAAAAAAAAATCACAAGGCACACAAGGATACAGAAAAACATGGCCCATTCAAAGAAAGAAAACATTCCAGAAGAAAAGATATTTGACTTACTAGACAAAAGACTTTAAAACAGCTGTCTTGAATATGTTCAAAGAGCTAAAGGAAAAAATAGACAAAAGAACTAATAGAATCAAAAAAATACCTGATAAATAAAATAAGAATATCAACAAAGAGAAATTATAAAAAGGAACAAAAATTCTGAAGCTGAACAATATGATAACTGAATTGAAAAACTCACTAGAGAGGTTCAACAGCAGAACTGAGCAGGCAGAAAAAATAATCAACAAACTTGAAGAAAAGACAATTAAAATTATCAAGTATGAGCACAACATAAAAAGAAAGAAGAAAAGAAGACAGAGATTAAGGGAGTTTTAGAAGAACAAAATGGATTGAAGAAATAATAACTGAAACTTCCCAAATTTGATGAAAATAATGAATCTACAAATCCAAGAATTTCAACCAACTACAACTAAGAAAAACTCCTAATCAACATCAACACACACTGTAATCAAACTGTCAAAAGCCAAAACTAAGAGAGAATCTTGAAAGAAGCAAGGGAAAAGTGGTACATCGCAAAGAAGAAATTCTAAAATAAGACTATAAGCCAATTTTTAAGTAGAATCTTGGAGGCCAAAAGGCAGTGGATAATACATTTAAAACACTAATAGAAAATAAATGTCAAATGAGAATTCTGTATCTGGCAAAACTGTCCACTAAAAATGAGATAGAAATAAAGACATTCCCAGATAAACAAAAACTGAGGGAGTTCCTTGCTACCACACATAATGTACAAGAAATTAGTAATGGGAATCCTTCAGCCTGAAATGAAAGGATACTAGACAGCAAACTCATAGTAATATGAAGATATAAAGATCTCCAACAAAAATCAGGATTATTGTCATCTTGGTTTGTAACCAAAATGTGTAAAACAAAGGTTAATGCATTAAAAAAATTTAAATCTATGTTCTTGGGTACATAATGTATAATGATACAATTTTTGATAGCAATAACATAAAAGGGGGGCAAAGCAGCTGTTCAATGCAACTATAGTTAAATTAGTATAAAAATTAAACTGTAATATATTTTAGATGTTATATATAATCCCTATATTAACTATAAAGAAAATATTTATACACTATACCCCCCCAAAAAGGATAGGAATCAAAATGGGTCAATACAGAAAAAAATCAAACACAAAAGAAGGTAGTGACAAAGGAATTGGGGGACAAAACAGCTATGACACATACAGAAAACAAATAACAAAATGGCAAAAGTTAGTTTTTCAAAAAAAAAGAAAAAAGTTCTTCCTTACTAGTATTAACATTTAAATTGATTAAGTTTCTCCAATTAAAGGCATAGATTGTCATAATGGATAAAAAAAAAACATGACAACTATATGGTATCTATAAAAGACTCACTTTAGATCTGAGGACACACTCAAGTTAAAAGAAAAAGGCTGGAAAAAGGCCATGCAAACAATAAAGAGGTGGGGTGGCCATACTAATATCAGACAAAATAGACTAAAGTCAAAAACTGTTACGAGACAGATATTGATAAAAGGATCAAATCACCAAGAAAATGTAACAGTTGTAAACATCAGAACTTCAAACTATGTGAAGCAAATATTGATAGAATTTTAAAGGAAACAGTTCTACAGAAACAGTTCTATAAAAATTGCTAGGGACTTCAACACTTCAATTTCAATAATGGACATAACAATCATACAGAAGATAAATAAGAAAACAGAACTGAAACAACATGGGGGAAAGCTCCATATCAGGGGTCTGGGCAATGATTGTTTTGGGCTGCACCCTGAAAAGCACAAGCAACAAAAGCAAAAATAGACAAACAGGATTATATCAAACTAAAAGCTTCTGCACAGCAATAGGAAAAAAAAAAATCAACGAGGACATAACCCAGGGAGTGCAAAACATGTATCTGATAAGGGGTTAGTATCCAAAACATACATGGAACTCAACTCAATAACAAGAAAACAATTCTAGAACAAGAACAGGGGACCTGAATGGACATTTTTCAAAAGACATAAATGGCCAAGAAGTATATGAAAAGGGCTCAACATCAATAATCATTACAGAGCTGCAAATTAAAATTACAATGAGACATCACCTCATACCTATTAGAATGGTTATCATTCAAATCCAACTGACTATCAAAAAAAAAAAGCAAAAGATAACAAATATTAGGAAGATATGGAAAAAAGGGGATCCTTACACATTGCTGACAGGAATATAAATTAGTATAGCCATTACAGAAAACATTATGGAGATTCCATAAAAAATTTAAAATAAGAGTACCATATGATGTAGCAATTCCAATAAAATCAGTATATCAGAGATTCCCTTATTTACCACAGCATTATTCGCAACACCCACAGAGACAATTAAGCTAGGTGTCCAACAGTGAATGAATGGAAAAGGAAAATGTGTTATATATAAACAATCTAGCCTTTTAAAAGAAGGAAATCCTCTTGCTAGCCAAACTCCAGCTATCTCTGGCTGGGGGAACCTACTGAGGGACATCATTCTGTGGGCCATCATTCTGTGGGCATAGTGAAGCACTGGTGGACTACAGGAGATAGCAAGAGATTTGGAGATGAGGAAAACCAGCACAGAAGCCAAGTGCTTGGGAATGGGCAGGCACCAGCCAGCTTGCTGGTGGAGGACTGGGGACAGAAAAGGGCTGTCCTAAAATTTTTTATTTCGGGGGGATACTACTCACTGGAGCTGCCTTGAAAGGGTTAAACAAGTGAGTGGACTTGAACAGCATCCAACATCGAGGATCGAATACCAAGTGAAGTAGATTGCCCATTGGCCTGGCTACTACTACCTGGGCACTACCACTGTGGGAAGGTCATGTGAGAGAACAGTCCGCAAGGTCCTAGAGTGCACAACCAGCTCTGATGAGCCTGCTGAGCTCAAGCATCCATCCTTGGGGTGACCTCTCAGGAAGGCCACTTTGTTGTCAAGGGGCAGTGTGTAACATGCCTCCTAAGGAATCTGGCAAGAGCTTTAGGACTGCACAGACTGAAGGCTGATGAAGTGACCCTGATGGAGAGCAACTAAGTCAAGAAGACAGGAGACAATCTCCTCTGCAACTAGACAGTGGCTTCTAGCCCAAATTTTTCATAGCAAAACAAGTCTGTGTTCTCAATCTCCTAACGCCATAGCACCACTTGGTATCCAGGCAATATATTATTGTATATATAAACACACACACATATATGGCGTAGTCGGCAGGATCAGAGGATCACGAAGGAGCAGAAAGACTTTCTGGACGCCGGACTGGAGGATGGCCGCCTCCACCAGGACGCCTCGGAGAGATCTTTGCTGAAGCCATTTGAAGTAAGCTTGAGAATCCTGTAACTGGGACGGTGCAATTGCCACGCAGAGTACGTGGGACGTCTCCAGCATAACAAGAAACATGGGAGGAAATAATATGAGTCTTCAGCTCTCTTCCTCTTTGGAGGACCAGTATATTGCCATTTTAAAAACTGATTTCTACCAGTAAAATTCCGGTAAAAACCAGTAACGTGAGGGAACTTTTCCGTGTGGTTGTTAAGCATTGCCGCTGGTTTATGCCTGACCGGAAAGTCCAGCTTAATTTGAAATTCTGGAAGAAAGTGGGTTGGGCTCTGCGTCGTGCCCAGCAAAAAGGCAATTTTATAAGTAGGGAAATATCGACAACCTATCACCTGGTTCATATTGTGTTGGAACCGTTTCAGACATGTTCTGAGCAAAATTCTGAGACTGAGGATTTGGCGCTGATGAGTTGCCACCCCCGCCTCCTTTGCCCGAGCTGAGTCAGTTAGACCAGCCAGAGCAGGCTGCAGAAAGTCTCAGAGAATTGGAACATGCATATAATATGCCACATTCCCATTCTAAACCTGAACTTAATAAGCCTCCAAAGAAATATGTGGGTGATTTAATTAGTCCAGAGAGTGATGCAGAGAGCTGTCCGGAATTAGTGGAAATGGCTGATGAATCAGCTCAAAAAGAGTCTTAGTTTGAACATCTTAAAAAGGTTATGGCTGAAAATTTTCAAACCATGAATCAAAGAATTGCCCTTCTTAGGAAAGAAGGGAGCTGAAATACTCTCCTCTAGAGCAAACTCTAAAGCAGGTTCTTGTAAAGATGTCCTTCCACCTTATAAACCTCTAACTCCTTCTGCATCAGCAGGTCCTATGATCTGGAGGGAAGGCCCCTTACATCATAATGCTCCACCAGGAATCTATCCTGTGTGGCCTAATCCCCCAGATACTCACTTCGCTGCACGGTATCACTTTCCTTTAGATGTTTCTGAATTGGCTATATCTAATGAGAACTCAGTTCAAATTTCAGAACTGGGTAATAATAAAGAACCTGTTATACAAGCATAACCTGTTTTCAGGGAAATTAAAGAGAATGGTCAATCAGGAGCTACTCAACATTCTCCTATAGAAGTAAAATTTTTAAGAACAATGAAAGATGCCATTTATGCTTATGAACCTACTTCTTTTGTGATTGGCATTTTAAATTCATATTGCACAAATCATATTTTTATTCCTACTGACTGGGAAACTTTAGCTCGTACTACCTTGAACCCTGGTCAATTTTTACAATTCAAGGCTTGGTGGCTGGAAGAGGCAACTTTGCAAAACGGAGCTCAGGGAACTCCAGTTAACTCTTTAATGGGTACTGGCCCTGTGGCTGACATTCACCAACAGCTGCAATTAACACAAGACTTATTAATGCAGGTTAAAGATGTTTGTATTAGAGCTTGGCAAAGACTAGAGGAAAAAGATGGGATTAAACAGTTTTTTACAAGAATCATGCAAGCAAACAATGAACCATATTCTGAATTTGTAGCTAGACTTCAGACAGCTATTGAAAGGTCTGTTCCTGGAGAACAGGCCAGACAAATGCTTTTATTACAATTAGCATTTGAGAATGCCAGTTCAGATTGTAAGTTGGCCCTGACACCTGTCAAAAATCAGGACAATGTTTCCATTGAACAATATCTCCGCACTTGTAGGGATATTAGCTCTGAAACATTTCAGGCAAAGCTTAATGCTGCAGCCTTGGCAGAGGCACTTAACGGGGCTAAAAAGAAAGCAAAATGCTTTAATTGTGGAAAAATAGGGCATCTGCATTCTAAATGTTGCAAAGCTAAAACTGAAAGTGCTCCAGCTGCTGTAGTTCAGGATATCAAGCTACAAGCACCTGGCCTATGCCACCACTGCAGAAAAGGTAAACATTGGACTAATGAATGTAGATCTGTTAGGGATAAAGACGGCAAACTCCTGCCGCTCAGAGTAGAACTGGAGTCCAAAGCCAACTTTATTTGACAGTAATAAAAGAGCTATTAACATTGAGATACCAAGAGATGAGACTACCTATCCTATAAATAAAAATAAAATTAATATTAATATGTTAACACCTATGAGTTGGACAGATGTTGGGTTTGCACCCCACCGCCCACCCCCACACCTGAAATTTATGGGTTTCCTAAACAAAATAATTTGTGGAAAGTAGCAGCAGCCCTAAAACCTATGAAGAGTTGGACTGGTGGATTGTTTTATCATCAAACCACCACACCCCATACTTATGGTATGGAATTTACTGTCCATGATGAAAGATACATTCAAGCTTGTGTTCAATTACCCTTTTGTGTGGCTTAAAGGCAACATAAAGTGGAATGAAAAAACAGAATTGTTTTGTCCTGTGTGTCAACTGTTTACTTGTATTAATAGTTCTCTAAGTTTTGATCCTCAAAAGGAACAGCTGTATTTGTTGAGAGCTGGGACAGGTGTGTGGATCCCAGTGAATTTAACCAGACCGTGGCAAGAATCTCCTGCCCTGACAGTCCTTCAACTTCTGGCTGATCGAGTCTTGAAAAGAACTAAGAAATTTATTGGACTTTTGATTGCTGATTGGAATGTAACTACTTTTTGTATAACCCCTGTTAAATATAATGAGAGTAAATTTCCTTGGGAGAATGTTAAAAAACATTTGTTAAACCATGATAATTTGACTAAGGAAATTGTAAATTTACAATATGCAGTATATTCCACTTTTGAAAATAGGTTACAAAAAAATAGATGGAGATCAGATTTTACAAGGCATAGCTGATGGAATTGAACAAATGAATCCTATTCCAAAAATACAAGGACTTATAGGAAGTTCAGTAAGATCATTAGCATTATTTTTGATTATTGGATTCATTTTATATTTAATTTGTAAGAAAATGAAGCATGCTCAAAATGAAAATGAATGTTATGCTCAGGTGTTTGCTTTAACAATGACAGATATGAATAATATTCATAAAAAAACAGAAAGGGGAAATGTAGGATAATATTTAGAAATAAACATATCTTACATCAAGCACACAAAGTGAACTCAGTGTGAGTTTAAAATGACTTGCCTCTCTTCCAGAGTCTTAAGGGACCTGAACCTCCCTGGGACACATGCAGAGTTGGCTTCCCTGGAGTTAAAATTGCACCAGCCATTCTCTGAAGCTGTGCACCCCGTGAACCCTGAGATCAAAGGGCATGCTGTCCTTCCTCAGAGATATGGGCCAGAGGGTTGAAGTATCTTAACAACATATTATCAGAGGTCTATTGGTGCTCTGCCCTGAGGAAAAGACAGTCGTTACTTCATACTGAGTAAACTGAGTGAATGCTTGAAGATATTCTTCCATTAACTCTGTTCCCCTGTGGCTACTTTCTTCTTTATGATTTTGTTTACACACCTGCCCAGAGATTAGTCAGTGTCTAGAAGAAGA
>CAUYPK010131128.1:0-14154 GCA_963574355.1 Loris lydekkerianus | reverse complement strand
AAATTACAGCCTGATATAAATATTTAATTAAGTATTTTTTGCAATTACATTGTATTTTATAATTAATTTAACTTTTTTTTTTTTTTTTTTTTTTTTTTTTTTTGGAGACAAACTCTCAAGCTCTCGCCCTAGGTAGAATGCTGTGGCATCACAGCTCACAGCAACCTCAAACACTGGGGCTTACGCGATTCTCTTGCCTCAGCCTCCCGAGTAGCTGGGACTACAGGTGCCTGCCATAATGCCTGGCAATTTTTTTTGTTTGTTTGTTTTTGCAATTGTTGTTGGCAGGCCCGGACTGGGTTCGAACCTGCCAGCCTCAATGTATGTGACGGGTGCCCTACCCACTGAGCTAAAGACTTTTCATCTAAGGGTTGCCAGCATATTAACCATTCACATTTCAGAAAAAAATAGAAAATGCCTATCTAAGTAAAAGAGTTTTCTGTCAAATTTTCTTATGAGATTATTTTTTAAAACCAATAAAGTAAAGGACCTTAAAAATTAGAAATTATTGGCCAAAGCTCCAGAGAAATTGCCATATGACATTTTAAGTGTTAGGAACTCATTTCTACCATCTCACACTCATTATAATTAAAGTTATTATTTGAAATAATAACTTGTTATTTGGTTTTTGCCATCATCATCATCAAACTCATCTTTCATGCTCCTGGATTTGAGGCTAGGCAAACTCATTGCTTCTCTGTGGTTTACTATGTCCCTGTATACCTTTTCCATCGTTACTTATGAATTTCTTACAACCTCACTTCAGTGGAAAGAGAAACACATGTTTCTGTTTGTTTGGTTTCTTCCCCTTCCAATAGGAAAGGAAAAACTCAATGCTTCGGAAGGAAATGGAGATGCTATGGAACAAGGTATGGCTATCAAGATCTCTTGAAAGTATTGTCCTACAGATCATAATGCAAAAAACCTGTTTATCTCTGGCCTCCATCATCCTCATTTTTTCATATCTTTGCTTCCACTCATGCCTCATTCCAATCCATTCTTTGGACAGCAGCCATAGTGATATTTTCAAAATAATCAAAGCATGTCATTCTTGTTATAAAAAACCTTTACAGCCACTCCTTTTGTGGCATAATCTGGCCACAATCACTCTCAGTCTCTTCTCATAAATGTTCTACCCTGGCTTTCTATGCAGCCACCACACTGACCTCCTTGTGATTTCTCAAACATGCCAAGCCCTTTCCTGTCTCAAGGACTTTGTTCTTACCTTATCCCCTGCTATTTTTTCATGCTTGGCTCATTTTGATTCTTCAGGTCTCAGCATAAATGTCACCTTCTCGGAGGCCTACCTTATTTGCTTGATCTAAAATAAGCCACCCTCCTACTTTCAATTATGCAACTCTGTTCATGTCCTCCATAGTTCTTTTCATAATATAAACTTATCATTTTTTTTACTGTTTTTTATAAACTTTTTTTCTCCCTGTCCCCAATACAAACTCCTCCAGTATCTTGATTTCTTTGTCTGAATCCCTAACTCCTTAGCACCATGCTTGGAACATAGTAGAGAATCAATAAATTTAAGTTGGATGAATGAAGGAATAACAAATATCTAATTCTAATGTCTCTATGATTTTACAGCAATCACTACATTGTTTAAGAGAACGATATTAGGGTCTTTTACTGGGAAACTGGGTTTGGGAGGATGGGAAATTCCCTTGTGTACTGATCCTTTGGGACACCCATTGCTCGTTTCTTAATATATAAGTAGATTATGCAACTAGAAGAAAAGATTATGTCTTGTTGATATAACAGGTATGTGGTATGATCTCTGACTGCTTTTCTTCACCTCACCTTTTCACAAATAATTAGAATACATTCAGAATACAAGCATCTGAGATTTTGAGATCTGTTCCAGGTTCTCAGTGGCAGCTAACTATCAATTGTATAACATGAGGTATCAAAAGTTTTAGGTCCAGAGTTCTTGAGTCCTTGCAAAGGAAATGTGCCAACAGAATTCCTCTATTAAAATCCACCTTCTTAGAAAAAAAAAAAAAAAGAAAATTCACCTTCTCCAGAACTCCTAAAAGACATTCTGAAATAAGGATGTCCATACACTTGGCTTGTAATCAACTTTACCTATCCATATTTCAGGAAGAAATGAAGAAGAGCAATATGCCTTGTGGTCAAGAATACAGTCTTCAATGTCAGAAAGAAAGATCTGGTTCAAATGCTAGCTCTGTACTTTCCTAGCTACATGATCCCCCAAATAACTTACCCTCTTCAAGTCTCAGTTTTCTCACATATAAAATGGAAATAAAATTGGCCTGATTGGAATATATTAATAATAAGAGTTTAGTTAATAGTTTTTATTATTATAAGGTACACTCAAGGAAAGGAATGAAAGCAAGGGCTCATCACATTGTGAAGCCACTTTGAAAATACACTTTTCATGTTGGGCCCTGAGAAGTTGCTGACTGGCAGGAACTAAAAGCCTTAACTCATATTGATTTTCCACTTCCCTCATTAATTTCCACTAATTTAAAGCTTTGCAAATATGTCGCTTCACAGACATTCAAGTCAGAAGAATTCAGCGATCTACCAAAAGCATCAGAGATAAAAAATGAGGCAGAATTTCAGGATGAAAAGGCAAGTGGACTGCATATACTTAGAATTATAAGCGTGTTGGTGCCACACAGCTGGAGACTGTTGACAATCAGGGCTCATTTGGGCAGGAACATAGGTAGGATCCGGGTTTTTAGGGAACATGAGATTTATGGGCTGCTAAGACATTGCACTTTCATCCTATGACCTCCTATTCCTTTAGCTTTCTTCTTTCATCCCAGGCTCCCAAATCCCCCTCATCACCTAGGAAGACCAAGAATGAACTGGAGACATCATTTGCAGAGAAAGTGAAGGAGATGAGGAAGGAAGGTAGTACGACCATTCTGAACGGTAGTGGCTCTTAGGGATGATAAATTAGAAGTCTTCAATATGCAGTAATCTACCTAAGTTATGGTATGCTCCTGAACCAATGAAAATTTTGATAGGAGATCTGGTCCCCTTAGGATACTATATTTGAGTTAGAGTACCACCCAAGTTTCTGGGAAGTCATGTTAGGGCAAAGCGAAAGATGCCATACCAACAATGACAACTCTGCAATAGCTATGTGATGTCAGAGCACTTGTTGATTTGTCTTTAAAATTTATGTATACTTAGAGGTACTAAGCTTGTATGTATCTCAACTTCCCATAACTAACTCATTCACAGAAAATAATCCCATTCATTTAGATTTTAGCTTTTAGAGTGGTGTTTTTCAACCTTTTAAAAATCTCATGGCACACTTGAACCTATAGTTAAACTTCAGTGGCACACTTAAATTACGTTGATCAAAAAAAAAAAAAAAGTAGAAAAAAGAATATACTTACTGCACTTTGAAAATAATTTTCAAAAATAATTTAATTCACAATCTTTAAAATTTTTCATGGCACATCAGTTGCAAATAACTGTTTTACAGGATAGACTGCATAGGTGAGGCCAATTAAGAAGATTGTGCAGTTGCAACCAATTTAATAATGACTTTATGATACCATGATTTTGTTATTATGTTCTTGCAGCATATTGAGAAAACTGATATCTGATCTCAATTTACTTTGTAACCCAATGCTCTTTCTTTCACCAGGAAAAGGAACAGAGGACAATGGAATGGATCAAGTGTCAGGAACAAACCAAGATCCTTCAGGTATTAGGATCTTCTAAGGCTGGATATGAGATACTATTTCATTTATACAATAAGGTTTTAAGCTCCATGCTGTTAAGTCCAGTCTCCTCATCCTGGATTACCAATTGGCCTGCTAAAAGAAGTGTGTCTTGTGGAAATTGTTAAAAGGGACCTATCTTCACCTTGAGTAACTTGGAATAAATAGTATTTATTCCTATGTTCTTGATTTTGTTTATTTGAAATGGGGGGGGGAAATCACAAATACTTTCTACCCATTTTTATTTTTTTTTATTTTAAAAAGCTTTTTAATACTTTTTTTTATTAAATCATAGTTGTGTACGTTAATGTGGTCATGGGGCACCATACACTAGTTTCATAGACCATTTGACACATTTTCATCACTCTGGTTAACATAGTCTTCCTGGCATTTTCTTAGTTATTGTGCTAAGTTTCTACCCATTTTTAAAGACTGAGAATGATGGTATTATTTTTTAACTTCTGGATAAAGTTTACTCAGGTAACAATAGCGTCAGAGAAACTAATACTATATGTGTAGTTTTCAAAAATGTCCTCTTTTAGAACAACTTTCATGGCAAAGTGATTGAACTGAGAATTGAAGCTTTGAAGAACTACCAGAAGGCCAATGACCTGAAATTATCACTGTACTTACAGAATTTTGAGCCAAAGCAAGAACTTTCAAATCCTTGTGCATTCCCAGGTAGGTAGACTATCCCAGGTACCCAGTTTGAGGTTTGTTTCATTTTGTTTGCTTTACACTGGAGATGTAAGTGAGCGACATGATCCCTAGCACACAGTAAGTTAAATTTTAGTGGTATAATATTTTTTTTTCCACTATCATCATTATTACTTAGTAGCTCTTGTACCAAGTTAAAGAGTCTCTCTGGAGGAAATTAAGATTTCCTTTGTAAAGCTAAGTAATATATAATAGCATATATAATTGATACATTCTTGGTACACAGGAAAGTATTAGTTTCATTCACGCCTCCTCTCCTTTCCTAGGAATTAGAATTGTTTGAGCTCAAGCACTTTGTTGGAATAGACTTTGCTATTCCAGAGCAGAAGGAAAGGAGACAGACATCTGACATGGCTGTGAATTTTACCAACCCAGTTGTTCCTCTGGGAATGTCAGTGATTTCCTCAAAAAAGTTATGGCATTGTTAGCAGAAATCATCTAGTCTATAAAAATATAGAATAAAGGAAGGGCTCTGGGAAGGAGAGAATTTTTTTAAGTATTCAAGTACCTATGAATCTGAACTCTGTATTTCTAAAAATGGATTTACAATGAGAAATCATGGCCAAGGGAAAACAACATTCTATCTAATGTATCTAATCTCTTAGTCTTACTACTTAAAGGGCTTGAACAGCTTATAGATATCACACACAACACATAAGGTTAAATAGATAAGTAAATCAAAGGAAAAGGACAGTAAATCGAAGGCAGGTAAATATATGGGAATGAATAATGGAAGTAATGTATAGTTGGTAGAGGTAGCCTGCAAATTTGGTTCTGAATTTCCCAGCAAAAAGAAGCATAGATTCGTGGTATTCATGAAGTATTAATAATAACAAACCAATTGCTCAGGAGAAACACTTTTTCCTGGTACTGAGACCTTAGATAAATTTTTCCTCCAGGTCTATATAATGGGGATAGGACACTGTTTGTGGGATAATGTCACTGTCCTCAACAATATTTATAAAATGAATTCAGAATCTAAATTCCCTAGATTCTGTCTCATCTGTTCTTCAGTACGATGAGATAACAACTTATAAATCTGAAATTTTAAAAAGTGATGGATCAACTCAAGATGATTTGGTCCAGGTACATAGCATTCTGTTGGTCTGGCTTGATCCACAAATAAATTTTAGGAAATCTAGAAGACTAGATGGACTACCTATCTTTCAAGTAGTGTTCTACAGATATTTTTTCTTTCAACTTATATTTTGATAAGAATTGGACAGCAGAAGGCTGGAAAGAATTTGGAATGCAACCAGAAATAGTATAAAATCATTAAGATACAATTTAAAAAGAAGAAAGAAGGATTATGAGGAGAACAGATAGATGCCTGTTCTACTTCATTCATAATTAGCTGAAGATTATCTCAAGAGATCTATAGGATAAGGAGTCAAAAACCTTTTAGCTCTGGATTAAAATCGAAACTAAATTTGTAAATAGTGAAGGGTTCATTTTCTTTGCTTGCAGAACATTGAATGAATTTGAACTGGAATGATTCAAACACCTTTTCTCTTCTCCCCTCTTATATTCCTGGAGAATTAAGTGACAGGCTACTACTGTACTACTCAGTTACCACAAAGTAATGTAGCCACAGGCATGACTGACCCATTAGTCCTGTGTTTTACTGATTCTGCATTCATTGAGTACTGATTATAGGCCAGTTTCATTTTATAACACACATAAAAAATCTTTGAGTTTGTCTGAGTGAAAGTGGATTTGAAATCTGAGTGCTAGACTTAGGTTGTGTTGACCTATTTATAATCTCTAGTATCTGATTATCGAAAACAAAACAAAAGAAATATTAGTTCTCTTCACAGAGGAATTTTAGAAGTAATTATGCAAAGAGATGATTACTAATAGTAAGCAGGGAAGTAGTTTGGTAGAATGCAGTGTTTTCCAACTTTATGTGTCACGTGAAGTACTGTTTATTGGGTATTTGCTGTTTAGATTGACTTCTTTAATTTCTTAACTGCATTAATCAAAAACAAAATTTGTTACTATTTTCAATGAAAAAAAAATGAATATAGTTTTCCATAATAGAAGGTAAACCTAGCATGTAAAAAATGAATATTTTAATGTTCTTGCAAGATGAAGTCTGAGTTCTGTTTTATCTTTTTCAAGAAATAAGATTATTAAGACAGAGAATTTTAAAGAAAATGATCAAACTGAAACTTTCTCCTTGAAACTTTCTCCCATCAAGTTTGAAAAATTGAAAAGGGAATAGTTTTCTCATTATAATTTATGGTATTTAATTCTATGTTCCAATACCTCCTAAATTTATCCCGATTGCCATGTAAAATCATCTCACCATCAAATTTTGAAAAATTGTTATTTAATGTGAAAAGCACTGGATTTAGACTCAACTACATGAGTTAACAGGCCTTACCTGAGGCTCCCAGTTATATTACCTGGTAAAATCATTTAATTTCAGTTTTTTCCTTTAACTAAAAGAATATATTATACAGTGTGTTGAAAACATTACTTTTTGTAACTCTCAGGATCACTGGAATACATAGAACAAGAAATGAGCTCAACAAAGATAGGCTTCTGGTTCCACATTCAAAGCTTATTTCCTATACTATGCTATAAAGCGGAAGTGTTAAAGTATGTGATTTTTCATGCCTCTTGCAGCTCTAAGGGCTATGATTGATCTAAATTTATCACCTGTTTAAGGTATATAATCCTCCCTATGAAGAATCATATTCTCTAAGGTTAATTTTTGTTCAAGAGATTTGTAATTCTGCATTTATCCCAGTAGGTGGCACCAACCACACCCAGGCTTCAAGTCCACAGATAGCGATTGACCTTTTATTACCCTCAGGACAAAAATGACTACATTTGTACACTTATATTAAATAAAAAATAAAATAAAATAAAATAAACTACTCTTTTTAGAATGTATTTATTTTTATTTTATGTATTTTTTTTTTTTTGCAGTTTTTGGCCCAGGCCACGTTTGAACCCACCAGCTCTGGAACATGGGGCTGGTGCCCTACTCCTTGAGCCACAGGCACCTATGATATGTTCTGTGGCACCAAGGTGTCTGTGTTATTGGCAGTCTGCATTAGACCATATTAATTTAAACTCAGTGTTCTGCACAAAGCTTACCTATTATTCTACTCCCTGAAACATAGTTTCCTCCATTCCTTAAAACGGTCATTGACCACTTTCTCCACAATCCTAGTCTAATATTGTTTCTTTCTATCACAGATCAAGTAGTTGGGGCACTTAGATAAACGATGGGTTGGGTTTGAAATTTGAATACTTAATAGTGTTTCTGGATAGTGTTCCTTTTTCTCTGGTTTCAAAATAATTGAATTTCACAACCTTGTCTTACAGAAATGGTGGAATGTAATTTTGGACACAACTCCCAGGTACAGGTCCTTCTGTTCTAGGCATTTTCGAGGAAGACTTTACTCCACTCTCTTGGCCAAGAATCCCTCCTCTTGCTGTCCTGTGTGTTGGTTGGCTGGGTTGCAGTGGTGTCATCTATTTGGTTGGCAAAACACCAGCCTGTGTTAATATTACTGACTTTGTTACAATTTAATCAATCCCTACTTGTGAATTCCCTTGGGGGACCAGGATGTAGCTTTACCATACTCAGTTTTATCTCTTCAGCATACTACATCGCCTAGTCTATTATTTATACTTGGGGTGAAGCCTTTCCTTTTGGTCTTTCTGGAAACAGGTGACATTTGAAGGAATTTACTGCCTCACCAATGTAAAATTATAATTTGATGAAGGGTGTATGGCAGCCTTGCTAAGCTTTCATAGAGTCCAGAAAGCAGGTTGTGGACTTTGGCAGTCACCTGTCTTAGAGAGCACAGGTAGGGAGCAATCTCTGAATTCCAGTAAATTTTCTATCATACCTGCTGGTGTTTCAAGAAGAGGTTTATCTTCAGCAATACTATAACTTGTGATAAGACATTTGATTCTGACAGCCTGGCTTTTTATTCCTTCTTTCCCTCAACTCTTAGCATTTACTTGAGCTCTTTAAGAACCTGAAGGTTGGATGTGAATGTTATGTCATACTTATAAATTCAGATGAAAAGCCCAGTGAGGTGGGAAATGAATACTCTTGAGACTTTATTCTATAACTCGCTCTATTCTGATAGAGAGTCATTCATTCCTTCTGGCTTTATTTAACCTCTACTTTTCTTCAGGAATATTTTTCTATGGCTGAAATACACCTCAGCAGGTACTGTTGAAAGAAAAACAGTATTAAGCTAAAATGCTGCAAGGGAAGAGTCAGAAACCACAATTAGCTCAAATCTGGGTCCTTGATAAGTAATACTGTATTGCTTTCAAGTTCAGGCTTTTTGAGGCAATCAGAATCTTTTGTATTCAAAGTTAGGTTTATGGTATTAATAGGTTATAGTTTCTAAACTAAGTCATTCTTTCACTTCCCATAAAAACCACACAGAAGTTCAGAGGGAGAATATTCTTTTCTTCTCAGAATATACATTTTGAAGATGGGGGGGAAGTAAACTGTATACTTAATTAGCATTAGAATTATTTTGGTCGTCTCAAATAAATGAGGTAAAAATATTAATCTATGGAGGTTTAGTAAGCCAAGATTTTAAGGACAAACTCAGGAAAAACATGAACCATGGAGAAACTATAGCTATTTTCTCCCAAGGGGAGGTTGGAATCTTCAGCATTTTAAAGGCATAAAGAGACAAGGAAAATGTGGGGGTTGGGGAGGGTGGTGAAGAGGTAGTGGCTATATTCTTGTGAAGCTCAAGAAATCTACACTCTAGTCAGAGGTGGTGGCTCATACATGTAATCCTAGCACTCTGGGAGGCTGAGGCAGGTGCACTAGTGAGACCCCATCTCTACTAAAAATAGGAAAACTAGCTGGGCATAGTGGCACATTCCTGTAGTCCCAGCTACTCAGGAGGCTGAGGCAAGAGGATTGAGGTTTGAGTTTGAGGTTGCTATAAGCTATGATGCTACAGCACTCTACCTAGGATGACTGGAAAAAAAAAAAATCTACATTTTATATATAATAAGAGAGTGATGGAAGCATCAATTATGTAGATGTCCCTGGGCAGGTGGAAGAATGCCTGGTTTTGTCTTGTCTCCAGTTCTGTTACCTGTAAGATAAACCTATAATTTATGATTAGGTGTGGAATCAGAAGGACTGTAGTTATAGGTGCATGTGCTTGCTTGGGGGGGGGGGTAGCAAGAAATTTCTCTGATGGTTGATCTGTGAGGCCAGCTGTTCACAGGTGGATGAGGCTATAAATTTCTTTTTACATAACTTGCTGGCATCACATACTCAGGAATGTAGTAGATTGCCTAGGATAGGGCCATCATATTTAGCAAATAAAGGGATACTCTTTTTATTTGTGTTCATTTGAATTTCAGATAAACATAAAATAATTCTTGTATGTCTCATGCAATATTTTTCAAAATTATTTAGTGTTTGTTCATATTTAACTAGGAGTTTTAGTCTGGCAACTCTAACTTAGGATAGACTCACTATAGGTCTTATTTAGACCCCTATAATTTTCCCTCTTTCCCTTTTTCTTGCCCCCTTTCCCCCCTCAGCCTGTGCCTATCATTCTATCTGCCCTCTCTTTATCTTTTCCCATCTCCACCCTTGACTTTTGTTCGTTCTTAGCTTTCTACAATTAACCATTTTTGTGAAATATATACCTAGGTTACCTGAGGGTAGGTATATATGCACAGAATTTATATTCCATTTCTTCATGTACTTGTATGTAATTCTCAAAGGATCCCTCCGCTGTGGGACATGAGCTCTCAACAGAAAAAAGATTCACTGCTTTAACTTTAAAAATATTGTTTGATGAGGTTTTTAATATTTTCTGAAGCAATCAGAAAATTCACATCAATGCTAATAGCAGAGTCAGTCCTTCAATGATACAAGTATATGATACTGTAATAAATGATAGTCTTGCAACTCAAAATTCATTTTTTTCCTTCTAAAAAGCAGCTCTCATTTTCCTAATGTTTCCCATTAGGTACTGTAAGCACTATAACTAAGAACAGACCAACTACCAGCAGAAACAAACCCCATGTGGTGAGAACAACTTTGTTTTAAAAAATTATTTCAAAGGCTTGAGTAGATAGTGGGTACAGATCTGGGAGATGCATTGGTTAATGTACATTCTAAAATAATATTCTTAGGGGATTTACAAAGTCAGTTCCATGACACTCAATGTTTTAATTGTCTTTTTTCCCTTTTTTTTTTTTTTTTTTGTGTGTGTGTAGAAAATTCTGGGATCAAAGGTCTGCATCGAACAACAAGGATCTAAAGGAAGTCAGTTTGATGAGGAAGGACAGAGGCTCTTTTGTCTGAGGTCATTGCCAGATGAAGCACTGAAGGAATTAGAAGGGTTTCACTCCATTTGCTTTGGACAGATTTAAAGAGTAGCCGCAGTCATTTGTGTTAATTAAAATCTCCTAAACCTTTTTTTTTAGTTATGTTTTTTCTCTCTCTCCCCACCATCTGGGTGGAAATGTTAGATGCTAGGCCTTAAGCATGTCAGGAATTTAGTCATTTAGGGATTGTAAACAGCTTCTGATTATTTTGATAGCTTTTTAGATTTGAAATGACTACATTTCAAAATCACATTGTACAATATGTTGTTAACAAGTCCATAAAATGGAGCTCTTCTCCACCTCTGAAATATTTAATTACGGGCAGTTCTACTACTGGCAAAAGAATATAACTAGGTAGAAAATAAGAAAATGTAAATGCTATAAACTCCCCTGACTCTAACCAATCACATCTAACTCCCCTTTTGATTCTGCCTCCTTGTTATTCATTCCTTGAATATCATCTACCTTCCCAGTACGACTGTTTTTGTTCAGGCCCTCCATCCTGCCTGGATCACCATAGTCTCCTAATTAGTTTCACTGCTCCAAATTTTTCTAATTCCTCTTCCAAAGTACCACTGAAGCTATTTTTTTCTAAAACAGAAATGAGATCATGTCACTCCTCTCCTGGTTTCTGACTTTAGTAGATAGAGTTTCAACTCCTTCATAGATAATGAGTAATTTGCTTCCTGCCTACCTTCCTAGGCTCATTTTTGACTGTGTTCCTCTACTGTCCCTCACCTGATAGTGAGCTCTTTGAGGCCTAGTATTACATCTTGTTTATCTTTTCATTTTGACCACCTAACATGGCACCTGGGATTTAATAGAGGCCCAGTAAATACTACTATATATGGCCACAGAAAGTTGATATCCAAGTCCCAGGTCTCTTGATGTCCTGACTTATGTAAGTAACCACTGGATTATATTTAGTTCTTAAGATCATCAGATAGTTTATTTTACTCTGATTAAATTGTCATCAATTTCCTACCTCATGAGTCCATAAGGGAAAGTTGATTTGTCAAAAAATGCTTCATAATCCTTAGAAATCCCTTATATTTTCTGATAATGAGCAAAGTAAGCCAAAATCTTCTTCCTTCCAAGGTCAATTTAAACCTTTAAAGGCATATCTTAAAGGCAAATTTTTTAAAAATGTATTTTTGGACTAGAAAAAGTTTACAAGAAATCATCGATTTTTGGCATTAGAAGAAACTTTAAGTAAATAACAAGTTCCTTCACTTTACATAAGAGCAAACTGGAGTTCAGATACATTGAAATGGTATTGAAAATCTTACAGTTAATTAGAACCAGAGCTGGTTACCAGAGGCTAGGTATTTAATGCCACCAGTTCATATTCCAATCTAAATCCTATCTTTCCTCTCCTAATCTCCCTCCTGCCCCCAAAGTGCTGAGATTATCAGTTTAATGTTCTATTCACTGAATTAGCTCAGTATGAAATTTACTTTTTTTTTTAAGACAGTCTTACTTTGTTGCCCTAGGTAGAGTGCCATGACGTCATAGCTCACAGCAACCTCAAACTCTTGGGCTCAAGTTTTTTTTATTTATTTATTTATTTATTTATTTATTTATTTATTTATTTATTGCCTCAGCCTCTCAAGTAGCTGGGACTGCAGGCGCCGGCCACATGCTTGGCTATTTTTATTTATTTATTTATTTTTTATTATAAGAACTTGAGTTTGGTATATTTAACTTCAACACAGTACAATACCTTTATTATACGATAAATGATTTTAATGCTAATTTGCTTACTGCTGTCACCTGAGTAAATTACGTGATATTCATGGTCATTTGTGCCTAACATCTTTAGGAATGAATAACGAACAAACATATATTAATGTAGTTATTTTTTTTTGTGATTGGCTCATATGTGAAATGTAGAACCGTTACTTTTTTATTTTAAAAATGAGACCATTTTTACTTAACTAGTGACTTAATATCCAGAAGGAAATTCTATAAAAATTAGCATACTTAATAAAATGTTCCCACATGCTTATTTGAAATTTTACTAAGTCTGTATTAATGCCTTTTATATTGTTACTAGTATAGACAATTGTTTTATATTTTTTTATCTAGTCCCTAAAAGGTAAATAATTAAAAAAGTTATAGGGTAAACTTCCTATCTCATTATAGAAACAATACATATTTCCTAGTCAAAAAATTTGACTATTCACATTTATCACCCATGCTTTGATTACAAAATAATTGCTGCTATACAATTTACAGCATATTATGCATGTACTGCTTACTGTGTTTGTTTATTTATTTATTTATTGTTAAATCATAGCTGTGTACATTTGTGCAATCAAGGGGTACAATGTGCTGGTTTCATATACAATCTGAAATATTCTCATAAAACTGTTCAACATAGCCTTCATGGCATTTTCTTAGTTATTGTATTCTGCATTTAGTAGGTTTTGCCTGTACCCATTCTAAGATGAACCATAGGTGTGGCCCCACCAATTACACTCCCTTCACCCTAACCTCCCCCTCCCTTTCCCATCCTTGGCCCTTTCCCCATATTCTTGTGCCATAGTTGGGTTATGGCCTTCATGTGAAAGCTATAATTTAGCTTCATAGTAGAGCTGAGTACATTAGATACTTTTTCTTCCATTCCTGAAATACTTTGCTAAGAAGAATATGTTCCAGCTCCATCCATGGAGACATGAAAGAGGTAAAGTCTCCATCTTTCTTTAAGGCTGCATAGTATTCCATGATATCACGTACCACAATTTGCTAGTCCATTTGTGGGTCGATGGGGACGTGGGCTTCTTCCATGACTTAGCAATTATGAAGTGGGCTGCAAAAAACATTCTGGTATAGATGTCTTTGTTATATTGTGATTTTTGGTCTTCTGAGTATAAACCTAGTAAAGGAATTATAGGATCAAATGGCAGGTCTATTTTTAGATCTCTAACTATTCTCCAAACATCCTTCCAAAAGGAATGTATTAGTATGCATTCACACCAGCAGTGTAGAAGTGTGCCCCTTTCTCTACATCAACGCCAACATCTCTGCTTTTGGGATTTTGTTATGTGGGCTACTTTTACTGGGGTTAGGTGATATCTCAAAGTAGTTTTGATTTGCATTTCTCTGATGATTAAGGATGATGAGCTTTTTTTCATGTGTTTGTATATCATGCATCTGTCTTCTTTAGAGAAGTTTCTCTTCAAGTCCTTCGCACACCCTGAGATGGGATCACTTGTTCTTTTCTTGCTAATACGTTTGAGTTCTCTGTGGATTCTGGTTATTAAACCTTTATCGGAGGTATAGCCTGCAAATATTTTCTCCCATTCTGAGGGCTGTCTGCTTGCTTTACTTACTATGTTCTTGGCTGTGCAGAAGCTTTTTAGTTTGATCAGGT
>CAUYPK010131124.1:0-19015 GCA_963574355.1 Loris lydekkerianus | reverse complement strand
TCGCTCCTCAGAGGTCCCTCCTCAGAAGCAGCATAACAAAATCCAAACTTGGCAAAGAGCCACAGTATACAAAATAATGATAAGAGGCAAAGAGCCGAAACTCATTTTGGCCGGGAGCCGCATGCGGCTCTAGCCGCGTGTTCGCCACCCCTGGAATAGAGCAAAAGGTTAAAAGTGCTAGGCACTACATAAAGAGTAATCTGGGCTAAAGCCAAGAATCACTGCTCACCATTACTGAAAACAATACTTGTTAGACATAGCATACTGTCCCAGCCCTAAGTTACACATTAACAGTGATAAGATTTAGGAAAGGCAGAAGTAAACGAACATATTAAGAATTTAATCATGCAGCTAAAGATGAACAACCTGTTGTTTAACATTTACTCTCTCTCTGAAGCTTGCTGCTGCACTGTGTTTCCTCATGCAGGGGAGTGCAGTAAGTCCGTGAGGAACGTTCAAAGGGGCTGCACCTTTGTCTCTCCTTGCAGAGTGCTTGCTGGTATTGGCCTCCCCAGGTCCCTCAGTTCAATACACATGGACTCAGTAAGTGCTATTCATTTTGCATTAAGTTGAACCAACAACTGGTCAGCCTGACTATTAGCAGGGCACTGCCATTGGTGGAGGGCTGCCTGGGAGGAATAGTCAAAGAGTCCTAGTGCACGGCCAGCTCTTGCATAACTGCTGAACTCAGGCAGCTATCCTTGGGGTGAGTTGAACAGCTCTCCTCACCTCCAGGTGGCATTGTTTGGAAAACCAACGTGTTTGGGAGAACAATGTGTGTGTTCTGCATCTCCTAACACCATTAATGCCAGCTGTGTCCAGATAATATTTACTATACCTATATATATACACCGTATATACTCGAGTATAAGCTGAGTTTTTTTGGCACAAAATTTGTGCTGAGTTTGGGTTTTTCAGCACAAATTTTGTGCTGCAAAAACTCGGCTTATACTTGAGTATATACGGTAATATATACCTGTACATACATATTTTTAATTTTTTCCCTTTTTTTCTCCATAGTTCTTTGTTGTTATTGCTTTTTGTTTGGTTTGGTTATACTTTACTTTTTCATTTTTACTTTCTTCAATAACAAGGGCTCATCCATTTCTGCTATGGTTTTTCAGCCTTTTTATTCTTTCATTTTATTTCACTCCTTTTTTTCTCCCTTTTGGAAGAGATTTTTCTACCTTTCTCATCTTTCACATAGAAAACAACAAAGATATCCTATTTTTTGTTTCTTCTTCTTATATGATTTTAATTTTCTTTACCTGTTTTTATTCCTTTTCTCTTTCTCTAATCTCCTTTATTCTATTTATTTTGTATTCCATTTCTGGGACAGAGCCTCAATCTAGGGCAACACCCAGATTTTTTTTTCTAAATATGGAAGAGGTGGGGTATTGCTTCTGACCAGGCTGGTGAGACTCTCCTGACCTCAAGTGACCCACCTAGCCAGGCCCCCTAGTGTCCTAGAATTGACAGTGTGGGTGAAAACACCCCGATGAACACCACCATTTTTCCTCCCTTTTATTCTCTCTTCCTTTTTTTCTCTCCCTTCAATTTTTTTCCTTTGACCTTCCTTTTTCTTTTCCCCTTATCTACTTCTTTTCTATCTCACTTTTCTTCCTTTTGGTCTTATACCTAAAGGCTACTTCAACATATAAGCAGAAACAAGGTAATTTCAAACAAAGGAGGTAGTGAGAGGAGAAAGTAGGGGAAGTGAACAAGAAGAAAATATGCATGAGGAAGAGCCAACAGAAAATACCAGCAACACAAAAAATCAGAACAGGGCAACCGCCCCAAGGGATGATAAGGTACTACTGCAGAAGATTCTATCTATAAAACTTTAACAGAAATAACAGAAAGGGAATTTGAAATATAGATGGTAAAAACAATTAGGGTAATTAACACAAAAGTGTAAAATAATGAAAAGGAAATACAAAAACAAAACCAAATAAGGGATGAAAGATATGAAGAATATAGAAAGGATGAGGGTGAATGGTGGGAACATACCTATGGTGCATAATGCAAGGGTACATGTTGGATCTATTAGTATAGAGTATAAATGCCTTAACATAATAACTAAGTAAACAAGATGAGGTATATATTAACCAGCATGATGTAAGCGTTCCTAATTCTATATGAAATCAACACATTGTACCCCATAAATAAAGTAATGTATACATGAAAAAAATATATAGGAAGGATATAGCACAGCTTAAGGAATTAAAGGAGTCAATCAGAGAACTTAAAGACAGAAAGTATCAATAACAGATTAGACCATGGAGAAGAAAGAATCTCAGAGCTACAGGATAAGGTTCCTAAGCTAACCCCAAGTAGTTACAGAGTCAGAAGACAAAGGAAGCAGAACACTTGCTCAGAGAATATAGGGCTTCACAAAATGTTCAAACATGTGAATTACAGGCATTCCTGAAAGGAAAGAAGAACATCCAAAAAGAAAGAAAGCTCTACAGGAGAATACCATATATGAAAATTTCCCAAGGATCACCAAAAATTCCAACAATCTCTTTTTAGAGGGATATCAAACCCCAGGTCATCTCAACAAAAAACTGAGGCTCTCCAAAACATTGTCATGAACCTGTCCAAAGCCAAGAAGAAAGAGAAAATTCTGCAAGAAGTCTGGAGTAAGCACCACTTGACCTACAGAGGCAAATCCATCAGAGTGACAGCAGACTTTCTAGCTGAAATTTTCCAAGCCAGAAGATTATGCTCATCTACATTTAACCTTTTTTTTTTTTTCACTTTATTGCCCTCAGTAAAGTGCTGCTGTGTCATACTTCACAGCAACCTCAAACTCTTGGGCTCAAGAAATTCTCTTGCCTCAGCCTCCTGAGTAGCTGGGACTACAGGCACCTGCCACAATGCCCACCTATTTTTAGAGATGAGGTTCTCGCTCTGGCTCAGGCTGGTCTCAAACTCACAATCCACCCACCTCAGCCTCCCAGTGTACTAGGACTACAGGAAGGAGCCACTGCACTCAGCCTTACCTTTAACTTTCTTAAACAAAACAATTTGCAGTCCGAAAGTCTGTGTGCTGCTAAACTAAGCTTTAAAATCAATGGAAAATGTCAGGCTACTTGGGAGTCCCAGCTACTCAGGAGGCTAAAGCAAAGGACTGCTTGACCCCAAGAGTTTGAAGTTGCTGTGAGCTATGATGTCATGGCCCTCTACCAAAGATGACAAAGTTAGACACTGTCTCAAAAAATAAAGAAATAATAAAAATAAAATAAATGGAGAATTCAAGTGTTTTAATGATATGGAAACAGAGGAAATTCACCACATTAAGACCACCTCCACAGGATATACTTAGACCTATTATCCATACTGATGATCATAATGAACCACCAGCAAAAATACCCAGAAACTAAAAAACTAAAACCTAGTTTCCACAATAAAGCAAAAGATAAAACTAAGCAACACATTTTCCAAAAATAAGAAGAATAAAACTCCAGCATAGTTATCAATTCTCTCAATAAATGTAAATGGCTTGAATTCCCCAATAAAAAGGCACGGGCCATCTGATTAGATTAAAGAAGCGCGAGCCATCTGTATGCTTTCCAGGAAACACACCTAACCTCAAAGGACAAAACAAGACTCAGGGTGATGAGTTGGCAAACAATTATTTGAGGCAGTGGAAATTAGAAGTTTTGAGGTATCACAATCTTATTTTCAGATACAAGTGGATTTAAAGTGAATAAGTTAAAGACATACATGGTCACTTCATTCTGATCAAGGGAATAATAAAACAAGAGGACATTTCAATTCTAAATATTTGTGCATCCGGGTGGGAGGGGAGGATTGGTGAGAATACACTTGTGGTGCATCATACAATGGTATATGTGAAACTTAGTAAATGTGGAATGTCAATGTCTTAACACAATAACTGTGAAATTGCCAGGAAGGCTATGTTAACCAGTGTGATATAAACGTGTTAACTGGTCTGTGAAATTAGTGTATGATGCCCCATGATCATATCAATGAACACAGCTATGATTTATTAATTTAAAAAAATTAAATTAAAAAAAATAAATATTTGTGCATCCAACATAAATGCTCCCAGATTCATAAAAAAAATCTTAATTGGTCTGAGCAATACAATATTCTGTAACACCACAATAACTAAAGACTTTAACTTCCCTCTGACAGAACTAGACAATCATCTAAGCAGAAACTAAACAAAGATACAAGGAACTTAAAGATGATCTAGAACAGTTGAGAGACATATACAAAACATACCATCCCAAAGCAGAGGAATATATTTTCTTCTCAGCCCATGGAACATAATCCAAAAGATAGCATATCCTAGGACACAAATTAAACCTCAGCAAAATTGAAAGAATTGAAATTATACCTTGTAACTTTTCAGACCTCAAGCCAATAAATGTAGAACTCAGCTCTAACAAAAATTTTCATCCTCAACCAAAGGCATGAACACTAAATAATCATATGCTGAATGACAGCCTGATCAAGGAAGGGATAAAGGAGGAAATTATTAAATTCCTCAAACATAACAACAATGAAGCCACAAGCTACCAAAACCTATGTGATACTACAAAGCAGTCCTAAGAGGGAAATTAATCAAATTAGGCGCTTATCATATATACTCAAGTATAAGCCGAGTTTTTTCGGCACAAAATTTGTGCCGAGTTCGGGTTTTTTGGCACAAATTTTGTGCCAAAAAAACTCGGCTTATACTCGAGTATATATAGTACATCTGAAAAACAGAAAGAGCGCACATCAACAACCTGATGAATCATCTTAAGGAAATGGAAAAGGAAGAGCAATCTAATCCAAAACCTAGCAGAAGAAAAGAAGTAACCAAAATTAAACAAGAAATAAATCAAACTGAAAACAAAAGAATAATTCAGAAAATCAATGAAACAAAAAGTTGGTTCTTCAAAAAGAGAAATAAAATTGATAAACCATTGGCCAGATCAACTATAAACATAAAAGTAAAATCTCTAATAACCTCAATCAGAAATGAAAAAGGGGAAATAACAGATACCACAGAAAAATAAGAGGTTATCTCTGACTACTACAACAAAAATTATGCCCTCAGATTTGACAATGTGGAGAAAATGGAACAATACCTGGAATTACATCCTCTCCCTAGACTTAACCAGGAAGAAATAGATCTCCTGAACAGACCAATACCAAACACTGAGATTATAGAAACAATAAAAAAATCTTCCAACGAAGAAAACCCTGGACCAGATGGCTTCACACCAAAATTTGATCAAATCTTTAAAAAAGAGCTTTTTACTTATACTGCAGAACCTATTCCAAAATATTGTGAAGGTAGGAACCTTCGCCAACACATTCTATGAAGCAAACATCACCCAGATACCAAAACCAGGAAAGGACCCAACTAAAAAAGAGTACAGATCAATTTCACTAATGAATATCCATATAAAAATACTCAACAAAATCTTAGCTAACAGATTACAGCTAGACATTAAAAAAATTATACATCGGGGGGTGCCTGTGGCTCAGTGGGTAGAACACCGTCCCCATATACCACGGGTTCAAACCCAGCCCTGGCCAAACTGCAACAAAAATAGCCGGGCTTTGTGGCAGACAACTGTAGTCCCAGGTCCTCGGGAGGCTGAGACAAGAGAATCACCTAAGCCCAGGAGCTGGAGGTTGCTGTGAGCTGTGACGCCATGGCACTCTACGGAGGGTGATAAAGTGAGACTCAGTTTAAAAAAAAAAAAATTATACATCATGATCAAGTAGGCTTCATGTCAGGGATGAAAGGCAGGTTTAACATATGCAAATCCATAAATGTAATTCACCATATCAACAGAACCAAAAGTGCAGGAAAAGCATCTGATAAAATTCACATCCTTATCTAACAAGAACACTCAAGAAAACAGGCATAGATAGCACATTTCTTTAGCTGACTGAAGCCATCTCTGACAAATCCACAGCTAATATCATACTGAATGGTGTGAAGCTGAAAGCTTTTCCACTTAGCACTGGAACCAGACAAGGATGTCCTCTATCACCCCTACTATTAAACACAGTTCTGAAAGTTCTAGCCAATGCATTCAGGCAATGCAAGGAATATAAAGGGCACCCCATTGGGCACAGAGGAGGTCAAACTCTCATTCTTTGCTGATGATATGATCTTATATTTAGAAAAACCCAAACACTCAACTGAAAAATCTCAATAACCCCATGTAAAAATACTGAAATTAGACTGTGCTTTTCATCACTTACAAAAATTGACTCAAGATGGATAAAATATTTAAATCTAAGATATGAAACAATAAAAATCCTAGAAGAAAGTGTGAGGAAAACTTTTGATGATGACCGGGAAAAAATTTTATGAAGATTTCATTGGCAATTGCAACAACAAAAATAAACAAATGGGACTTAAACAGAAAAACTTCTGCACAGCTAAGGGCATAACAATTAAAGCAAACAGGCAACCTTCCAAATGGAAAAATATATTTGCATGTTACAAATCTGACAAAGGATTGATAGCTAGAATTTACAGAAAACTCAAATTTATCAACAAGAGCAAACAATCCCATCTATCACTGGGCAAGAGACACGTGCAGAACCTTCTCTGAGGAAGACAGATGAATGGCTATCAACCATTTGAAAAAATGCTCATCATCCCTAATCCTCAAAGAAACACAAATCAAAACCACCCTGTGATATTATCTAACCCCAGAGAGAATAGCCCACATCACAAAGTCCCAAGGCTGCAGATACTTGCAGGGATGTGGAGAGAAGGAAACACTTTTACACAGTTGGTAGGACTTCAAACTAATACAGTCTCTTTGGAATAAAATATGAAGAATCTTCAAAGAACTCAACTTAGAACTCCATTTTGATCCCACCATCCCATTACAAGGCATCTACCTAATAGGAAAAAAAATCACTTTATCACAAGGACATTTGCACTAGATTGTTTATTATAGCTCAATTTACAATCACCAAGATGTGGAAACACCCTAATTATTCACCAGCTTAGGAATGGATTAACAAATTGTGGTGTATGTTTACCATGAAATACTATTGGAATACTATTCAGCCATTTAAAAGATCTTTCATATTAACTTGGATAGAACTGAAACATACTCTTCTTAGTAAAGTATCACAAGAATGAAAAAGCAAATATCCAATGTACTCAATACTAATATGAAGCCAGTAGAGCAGTGGTTCTCAACCTTCCTAATGCCACAGCCCTTTAACACAGTTCCTGTGGGTCACTATCCATAGGTTGAGAACTGCAGCAGTAGAGGATCTAATATGCGCCCACATAAGAGAAAAATTCAAATCAATTCAAGGTGGAGGGAGGTGGAATGAGGGAGGGGGGAATGGAGAGGAGGGAGAGAGGGAGGAATGGGGAGGAGGGAAAGGGGAATGAGAAGAGGGAGGGGGATTGGTGTCGTTCCACTTAATCGGCATAATGTAAGTGTATATGGCACACCTCTGGGTGCGGAACACAACTACAAGAGGGACTCTACCTAAGAAAAGCAAACATTATAACCTAATTGTTTGTACCCTCACATTAACCTTAAATTTAAAAAAAAAAAAAAAGAAAGAAAGAAATGAGCATACTGCCTGCCACAAAGCCCCCAGGCAGTCTTACCAGTCAGACAGACTGTCTGATCACAGGGCAGCACACCTGTAGGAATCCTCACTAGAGATACTGACCCGTTTCTGCTCTAGGAACAGTGTTATCCTCTTTTCTAAAAAGAATACCTATTTTTAGAATTTCATATATCTAGTATGCAAATATCTTTAGGAATAAAGAAAAATAAGTGACAGTCAATAGTTGGAGTAGGTACTATCCAACCATTATTACGTTAACTGATAATATGACCTTTATAAAACTTTCAATTTTCTTCAAAAATTAAATGCATATAACCCGTTCATTTTAGAAATTAAAAATACATGATTTTCTACTTAAATAAATGGTTGCCATTTATTTTTGAACTTTTAACTTTTAAAAGATAAGTTTGATCTATTTTCTACCTAGACTGGTAAATTTCTGACACTTAAAGAAAGTGGTGTATCAAATTAATTTAGACAATAGGTTTTGAATTATTCCATATATAAGAGTAACTTACACTAGGGTGGTTTCGAGGAGGTGCTCGTTCTCTTGAAAGTCTTTCATAGTCATATCGTCCCTCCGACCACATTTCATCTCTTCTATAAGCCACTAAAGAAGAAAAAAGAAATCAAGAATTATGGTTTTTGATCAGATTGCACACACTGCATCTAGTTTGCTAAACATTTGAAGAATTATGAATAGACATGATTTTTTTTTTTTTTTTTTTTTGAGACGGGGTCTTGCTTTGCGCCCTAGGTTGAGTGTCTTGGCATCATAGCTCACAGTAACCTCAAAGTCTTGGGTTCAAGCGATTCTCTTGGTTCAGTCTCGTAAGTAGCTGGGAGTATAGGCACTTGCCACAACGCCCAACTATTTTTTGTATATGGGGTCTCACTCTTGCTCAGGCTGGTCTTGAATCTCCTGAGCTGAGGCTCGACGCCTTTTGCTCAGTGAGTAGGGTGCCAGTCACATACACCGATGCTGGCAGGTGCAAGCCTGCCCCCACCTGCTAACCAACAATGAAAACTGCCACCAAAAAAAAGCCGGGCATTGTGACCGACGACTGTGGTCCTAGCTACTCAAGAGGGTGAGTCAGGAGAATCTCTTGAGCCCAGGAGTTTGAGGCTGCTTGAGCTGTGACGCCATGACCCTCTACGGCAGGCGACAGAGTTAAGACTCTGTCTCAAAAAAAAAAATTATGGTTTTTATGTTATTAGAAATAACAGAAAAGGAAGGAGTAAATTATTATTCTCCAACACAAGTATTTTTCAGGATTTTAAAGGGGAAAAAAAAAATGTAAGTGACCAAAGGGGGTGCTGGTGGTAAGAGTAGTTATGGCAATGTTTCTTTAAAAAATTAAAAAAAACCTTGAAAGAAAGGCCTACCTTACATTTTGAAAGCAATTTAAAGCTTGAAAGAAATTGCTTCCACTAGTTATGGGAAGAAAATCCATAGACCACAAACACTTCTTCATTATCATACAGTGAAAAGTAGAAAAGATTCATTGTAATTAACAGTTTAGAAGACTGATCTGCAAAGCTATTCGTATTTGCTGGTGAATAGTTTGTGTAACATTAGTCTTTTTGCTTTTCCATATTCTTAGACCTTACATCTCCTCTCTTTATGTTCAACAAAGTGGTTTATAGATGTAAACAGTGTTAAATAAGCAATCCTGTAAAAACACACTCAACAATCACTGAAACAACCCATTCTTCATTTTGTTTTTAATGCTATAAATCTACTTTAATGCAAAGGCACTCTTGTAAAATTTGAAATTAAAACAAAAGTTGTGTCAGCATTTTTCAGACAAGGGATGAAGAAAGGAGAGTGTATTCTTTTCATACAAGTAAAAAATGTTTCCAACTCGGCCGGACAGCTGACATATTTTGAGTAGAGGTTGAAAACACTGCATTACAAAGTCCATGGGTACACAGCTGAGAGAAAAAATGAAAACAGAAACTGAATAGGTAGAAAACAAGGTAATCAAGGCAAACAGAGTACAGAAAACAGCCCACTTATATGAAATGTTGATACACTAAATCAGGAATTGGCAAACTTTTTCTGCAAGGGATCAAACAAATATTTTGGTCACAGATCTCTTTTACAGCTACTCAACTCTACAGCCATAGACGATACACATAAGCATATGGGTGTGCAATTTTATTTACAAAAACAGGCAACTTGCCAGCAGGCAGTAGCTCGACAACCTCTAGAGTAGAAGACAAATGGTTAACAGAGCAGAACCAGGAGAAAGTGAAGTAATCACGGAGAGATTCTGGGCTAAGAACTGTGAACCATATAGTGTGTAGAAGAGCCATCATAAGTGAGAAGTAAAAATGGTCCAGGTACTAAGTCAGGTACTTTTAGTATTTAGAAAGTGCAGCAGGGTGGTGCCTGTGGCTCAAGGAGTAGGGCGCCGGCCCCATATACGGGAGGTGGCAGGTTCCAACCCAGCCCCAGTCAAAAACTTAAAAGTATAGCAGTGAGTCCAGATGCATAAACATGAAAAAAGGAAAAAATTCCAGAAAAGGCAAGATTTTTTTCCTTACAAAGCACTACCAAGAGGACAGAAGGGGGGAAACAGATATCCCACTTTGGCAGTACAGAAGAGTTACGGAATTCTAACAGTTTAAAGTTAAGTTAAAAATAAGGCAGAATTATGGCTCACTGGAACCTCCAACGCCTGGGCTCAAGCAATCCTGTCTCAGCCTCCCAAGTAACCAGTACTGCAGGTATATACTATCACCTCCAGCTAATTTTTAAAATTTTTATACATACAGGCCTTCACTATGTTGCATAGACCTATCTCAAACTCCTAGCCTCTGGCAATCCCCTCTCACCTTGGCCTTCCAAAGTGCTGGGATTATATATAGGCCTGCACCACCTCACTCAGTCTACACTGGATATTTAAGGTCATTTTTAGCTATGCTATTATGAACACTAAGTCTAAAATATCTCAAGTAGTTTTTATTAAAAATCTGGCATCCATACTCTGGAAATCCCTATGGTATTAAATTTGTCAGAAAATGATCTCATGCTCAAAAGTAATTCAGAAATCAAAGCAATAATCATTAAATAAATCATCAAAGGATGCTAAGCTTATTAGGTAAAAATTTAATGGGAAACTTTTTAAATGACTGATGATTTTCTCCCCAAAATATAAAGAGCCCTTAAACAAACTTAAGTATTAAACAAAAAAAAGGAAATGTTGAGACCCATAATGAAAACTACAAATCTATGAAATAATCTTACCTTAAAAAAAAAAAAAAAATCTATTCAAGCTCTAACCTACCACTTTACATGAAATTGAAGAAACTGCAAGGACAGAGTAGTGGCTGTTATTAGAAAAATTAGGATCATCTAATTGTTGCATAAAGATTTGTGAAGTGCCTCACTAGTAGACTGCAGAAATAGAAATAAGCCAGGCATAGTGGCTCATGCCTGTAATCCTAGCACGGTGGGTGGACTGCCTGAACTCAGGAGTTCCAGACCAGCCTGAGCAAGAGTGAGACCCCATCTCTACCAAAAATAGAAAAATTAGCCAGGCGGGCATTGTGGCAGATACCTGTAGTCCCAGCTACTTGGGAGGCTGAGGCAAGAAGATTCCTCAAACTCAGGAGTTTGAGGTTGCTGTGACATATGACACCACAGCACTCTACCCAACAGAGTAAGACTCAGTCTCAAATATACATATATGTATATATATATATATATTTCAAAAATGAGACTACATTTATAAGTCACTTATGATCTACCTGCAATTTTATGCCTGGTAGTTTCAAAGAAAAATAATAATTTGACTGCAATTGCCTCAAAATATTTTCATTACTTTAATTAACCAACCCATAATGCATAAAGGCAAAAAAAGTAAAAGTTTATAACTTTGATGAAAACCTAGCTATTGGAAATAAAGCAGCTAAAAAAGGCAAAAAGCAGGAGTTCAATATAGGACTATCTAGAATATGTATCATTAAAAGAGACCAGTCAGAGTCATTTTTGGAAGAACTAATATGAACAAATACACCAAGAAGCTAAAATCAAGAGATGCTTCAACAAAGAGAACCCCCTCCCCCCAAAAAAGGACTAAATAAACTTATCTAATAGGGAATTATTATTTAATGGAGTTTCACTTTGGGAAGATGTAAAAAGTTCTGGACTCAGATGCTGGTGATGATTTAAAAATAGTTAAAATGATAAATTTCACATATTTTATCTCAGTAAATTATTTTTAAAAACAAAAAACATAATTTGGCATCAAATACCCAACCACATGATAAAGTTTACCAAATTTGCTGAATCTAATAATCACGTCTACAGGCCTCACTCTGTATTCAGAACTTAATTTCTCCTAGAAACAAGCAGCACCCTTGAAACAGCCAGATACTGAACTACTGTGACTACAACTTCAACCCTACACTTAATCCTGGAACAACTTTGCACATTTGACTCCACACCTGATGATGCCTTATAGCAACAGTTCTCAACCTCTGGGTTGCGACCCACAGGAACTGTATATTAAAGGGCCGCTGCACTGGGAAGGTTGAGAACTACTGCCTTATGGAAGCTATAGAAATCAGTTTCCAGTTAAAATGTTTAGTTAAATCAAGTAAATAAATTCCCATTACCTTAAAAAAGTTGAGTTTTCAAAAATTTTTAACTTAAAAGTTCAATTACTGTGCATATAAAATGAAATGTTTCCTTTACCAATAAATTGCTCATTTCTATAAATACAATGCTTAAATATAGAAGCTGGGCTATAAAGTAATCTATAATTAATTAGTTAACTTAAAAATTATCTTACTGATGAGTAAACTAAAATACTGATTAATATTCTGACAGAATCTGAAGGTACTGTTATCATACCTATCTACACTTTAATAAAACAGCAGTACCAGAAAATGTTTTCTGTTACCTAAATCACAATACATTTTCAGAATAAAGAATTTAAAACTATTAGAACACAATATAAGTAAAATTAAATAGGGCTCAGTGTAGCAAAATAATTAGCTACTAGTAACAAAACAATTCAAAAATCAAACAGCCTTGGTAAGGCCCCATACCAAATTGTGAACATTCATGCTAAAGAAATCTATAACATAGTTGAGGGAGGCAGGAACTTAAATAAAAAAGATTGCATACCCAACCTTGTACTCTTACTAAAACTAAATAAAAGACACAGTTTTATGACTGAGTACAAAAAACGGGCCTTAAGCTAGATCTTGAATTATAGAAAAGGCAACAGGTACTAGAGGAGGAGGATGTAAAGATGAAAGTACTGCATGGTAACTAGGGGAGAGACTATGTTAATAGCATCTTAAATTCAAATAGCACCTTGTAAATTTCAAAGGATTTTAAAATAGCTGGTACCCCCAGGCAACTTTCTGATTGGTGATTTATGTTTATGACATCATCCAGATTCAGGAAACTGACCTATCCCATAACCAAATCACCTAAATTTATACCAAAGAGTTCTGACTCTTACTGAGTTGATCATGCTACTTACCTACATCATCATTAAGTGGAGTCTCAGATTAGGGGAGTCTCAAAGTACTCTAGAAAAGTTCTCTAAGTCAACAGAATATGTAAACCAGAAAATACAAGAGAAAAATAGAAGGACCCTCTCCACTCATAATTAAACAGAGAACAGAAATAGAATTCATTCAGTGTGGAGGATATAAACTTCATTTAGAAGTATGCTAACAACTGGTTCTGGATTATAAAAATCTCGGTCTCTTAAATCTCACATTTAATAAAAAGGATGGGTTTAACATACCACCATGGGTTACCACATGTTTAATTAAAAAAAAAAAAGTCTTGGCCCAGCACAGTGGCTTATGCCTATAATCCTAGGCATAGGACTTTGGAAGGCTGAGGCAGGTGGATTGCTTGAGCTCTGGTTGGAGACCAGCCTGAGCAAGAGCAAGATTCCACCCCTAAAAATAGCCAGACATTGTGGTGGGTGCCTGTAATCCTAGCTACTTGGGAAGCTGAGGCAAGAGGATTGAGTTTGAGGTTGCAGTGACCATGGCACTCAACCAGGGCAAGAAAGGAAGACTCTGTCTCAAAAAAAAAAAAAAAAAAGTCCTTCTGGGGAGGCGCCTGTGGCTCAAAGGAGTAGGACGCCAGCCCCATATATCTGACGTGGCGGGTTCAAACCCAGGCCCCGTCAAAACCTCCCCCACCCCCCCCAAAAAAAGGCCTTCTTAGAGTACTCCTTTGAACTTCCATTATGTTAATTTCAACTCATGCCTAAGAGGATACAGAGGCTACAAGAGGCTACTTGAATTCTAAGGAAATTGAGAAAATAAAGTCATAGGCAATATCCTTCTGTCAAAACCACTCACACTCTGAATACAAAGTCAAAGAAATGAATCTGTTTTCTCACTTTATCCAGACTAGAGTAACTCTGCATTCTGATGTAGTCAGCTTCTGTTATTAAATACACTTAGGATAAATAACTTTCCCTTTTCCCCAAACCCATTCCTTTCATATTTTAAATTCATCCAACAACTACTGATAATAACCACAGATAGAACAGAAAAATCCATTTGACCTCATCTTTCAGATGCAAGATAGGCCTCTGGATTCGCAATTCCCTGCTTGGAATGTTCTTCTCTAGGCATCTGCATGACTAACTTCCTCACCCTTCAACGTCACCTTCTTAACGTCACCCTATTACCAGATCTTCTTAATATTGGTATTATTTCATTGCACCAGTCATTTAAGATACTATATAATTTTAGACTAAATACAAATTATTGGTCCCTCACTACCAGAAATACCAATTATATCAGCAGTCCCAACCTGTTTGGCATCAGGGACAGGTTTCACAGAAGACAATTTTTCCAGGAACAGTGACCTGGGGTGTGTGTGCGTGCGTGAGTGTGTGTGTGTGTGCGTGCATGCATGCACGCACACGTGCACCCAAAGCTCAGGCAGTGATGTGAACAGTTGAGAGCAGCTGTAAATACAGATGAAGCTGCTGCACTCCACTGCCTACCATGCACCTCCTGCTGTGTAGCCCAGTTCCTAAGTTGTCATGGAAGAGAATTTCTCCACAGAAAAAATTTTTTCCACAGATAGGCAGTGAGGGCTTGGGGATGGCATTCTGCCACTGGGTCACAGAAGTCCTCCCAATAGCCCTCTGATTCATACTAGTCCAGGAGGAGGGGACTTCAAAGCTATATGAAAGTGAGGAGTTTGTGTTTTTCATTGATTAACATTAAGCACCTTGAACAATTTGTACAATACATGTGCTCAGTATTCATAATGAATTTATTAATAGCCTAATGTTCTGTGGAAAAGATTTCAAATTCCAGACAACTACATTAAAAATAAATTTCAGAAGATAATGAATTGAGGTCTCTGAAAAAAAAAATTAACTTTCAAACTTTCAAATGCAATCAGTGTAACCTAATTCTTTGTGCCCTCAATGAATCCCAAGCAAAAAAGAAATTAAAAAATAAAAATAAAAAAATTAACATTGATGCCAACAAAAATGGTCAAAACAGAGCAAAATATCTGCTAGGATTTAGCATTGTTCAGTGCTCAGGGAGAGATAAATGCAAGCAGTGGTAGTCAAGAAAGGCTTTAAGACAGCTAAGAAAATGTGAATAAAATCTTGAGAAACTACATAAATGTAGATGTACAAAATAAATAGCAGAATCAAAAGGAAAAAAGGCAAAGGCTATAGGGGAGATAGAAAGCACACGAGAAAGAAGACAACTGACCGGAGCAAAACATTCACACAACGAAGAAGTGGGAAATAAACCTACATAAATGTTCAATAGCGTTCACTTCCTTTCCCATATGCAATAACTTGTGTCATACACTTTCAAAACACATAAACTCTTTACCCACACAACCCTAATGAAGGAGGTATGGTCTCCCACATTCCAGATAAAACATGGAAGCTCTTAAAAAGATTATACCCTTGAATGAAATGGAGCCAGAAGTCAGAGCCAGATTTGCATTACTTTAAAAGCACAAGTTTTTTCCACCATTATCACATTGCTTCACAAAGGACACAGGCAAGGACAGAGAGAACAGATTGAAGAGCATTAAATGTCACAAAAACAAAACGCTTGCCCTTGGACCTGTTCTGTCCTTGCCTGTGTCCTCTATGAAGCAATGTGATAATGATAAAGACTTTGGGCTTTAAAGTCATCCAAGCCTGAGGCTGACTTCTATGATGCCATTATTTATCCAGTCCAAATTAACTTAGGATGTTATTCTAATAAAAATGTCCAATTTTTCATGTAAGATAATTTGTTCTACAAGATATGTAAAAGATGCCTTAATAAAATCATTACATCTTGGCTCGGCGCCTGTGGCTCAAGCAGCTAAGGTGCCAGCCACATACACCTGAGCTGGCGGGTTCGAATCCAGCACCAGCCCACCAAACAACAATGATGGCTGCAACCAAAAAATAGCCGGGTGTTGTGGCAGGCGCCTGTAGTCCCACCTACTTGGGAGGATGAGGCAAGAGAATCGCTCGAGTCCAGGAGTGTTGCTGTGAGCTGTGATGCCACAGCACTCTACCCAGGGCGACAGCTTGAGGCTCTGTTTAAAAAAAAAAAAAAAGCTAGACAAGCTTTTGACTGCAGGCTCTTAGCCTGAAAATAAGGTGAGGGGAAATAAAAAATCTCTCTCCAGAAGATGACCCTGGCAGTATACAACAATGATTAGAAGAGATGGATAGAGGTGAGGAGACCACACTTATTGTTTTCATGACAAACCATAAAACAGCACTTTTGAAGTACTACATGACCTTCTGGTTTCAGAAGTCACTTTACTTTTCAATGCTTTAATACTTTTGATAAGCTCCACTTTACTGCATTAAATACTTCAGAGATTCTTGATTGTCTTTTGTAAGTGATCAAGTAACTAAAAATTACACAGGTAGACAAAAATGTCCTATGTTTACCTGTGTGTAATAATTTAAGTATGATTTCATATCTAGATGGAGGGTAAGGTGTTAACTGGTCAGCCTCTTCCAGTGTTTTGCCCTCTATTTCACCCTAAAAGGATGCTCATCAACTTAATGCATACATTCATAATGTGAAGTTTCCAAATGGTTTCTTATTAACCATAACAATCCATACTTCTCTGTCCTCCAGATGCCTCCTCCTACCATCTCATCTAAGCACTTACTCTCTTCAAAAGCTCCATTCATGCTAGCCTCCTCAATGTGCCACATAATAACACACTACACTGCAGTTGTTTATCTTCCAAACTGTAATACCTCTTTCCACTCTCTTATTCACCTAAGAATCCAACAAGGCTCAGCACACAAGCTCTTATTCGTCACAAAGCCCACTATATTGAACCCTATAACACTTAAAACAGATTTCAAACTGGTGACTGATAGGTCATATGACTTGTATTTGGCCCATGTCTTTTTAAAACAAAAAAAATGCTTCCAAAGAAACCATTTGGATTCTTGTTGAGGGATAACTCATTAAAAACTGTATTCCCAACTTTTCTTGAAAAAAATCACATGTTCTGGCAGCACTGGGATATAATCACACAGCCACAATCAGCTGTAGCTGAGTGGCAGATGAGCCCTTCCATAGGTTCTTAAATATTCCTGGTTAACTGCCTGACCTCCAAGACCATACCTTCAGCACCTGCAATCATTCAAGAAATACCTGACGGCCTGTTAAATGACAGGAACTGTATCAGACACTGGAGTCATGACAAACTCGGTCCCTCCTCACACAGCCTAACTTAGTAGGGAAGGAAAAGAGCCAAGCAATTAGTTAGGACCCTTATGATGAATGCAATGAGGGAAGTTTAGGGCACTTAAAAACAGCGGGCAAGGATGAGATAGAACTCTACCTATGGAAGTTAAGGAATACCCCTCAGATAAAGTGACAGCTAAACTTAGATCTTTAGGAGTTATCCAGAAAGAAGTAGGAGGAGACAAGGACATCAAATGTCCCAAAGCAAAAAAAAAGCCTTTGCAAAGATACTTGAGGGGAGAAAAAAGCATTTTGAGGACATGAAGTCAGTTCACCCTTAAAGACAGGTGTCAGAGAAGGGGCTCAACTGAAACAGTTGGCAGGAAAACTCATATGTTAGTTATGGTCTGGAGATGAAAGAGAATTTGGGTAAAGAGGGTGAGTATGTTTGTTAAGCAAGGAATAGTTTCAGAGAGCACAGGTGGGGTTTTGAGGAGATGGGAAGAAAAGGAACAGAGATAGCCTAAGAAAAGGGGGAAGAAGCACAAAGGAGCATGGGGATGAGGGTATAGCAGAGAAGACCAAAGGGGCTTACATCCTGGGCGGTAACCAAGGATAACAGGAATGTGAAGCATGGTGGGTTTGGCTGACCACAAGTTTGCCAATAAAATTAGTCCCAGCGGTCCCCTGGTTGACGGGGAGCATTCAGGCCTCTCAAAATTCAGCTGCGCCCTGGCTGGATTGCGCTTGCGTCTCTCTAGAAGACATCGGCTTCAGTCTGGATTGATTGTGCAGGCTCCACGAGAGGATCAGGGTTCCTGGCTGCTGGCACGCAGGCTCCCAAGGAGTGGTTAGAGGCCTGGTCTGTATGTGCTGGTGGGTAGAAGTTAAGTATAAACTACCATGCATTATTTCTGGGTTTTCTGTAGGAAAGATGGCCCAGTTACGGCCGCTTAGAGAAAAAACTGCACGCTCCCACTTAGACTTACAGGGGGGAAAAAAAAAGGTGCCAAGAAGTAAAACATTTGTCCACACCAATACTCAAGATGCAAGAGTATTTTGTGAATCCAACTCTCCCCAACTAGACTGAGATCTCCACAACAAAAAAGCCTGTTTTGCGCATTTTTTTTTTTTTTTGGTAGCTCCTTAAGTGCCTAATACCGAGCTGAGTACGTCGAACTCATTCAGTAAAATTACCGACTTCCTGACTTATCTCGGGTCACTAACGTTACCTAACTCAATCTTCTTTTTGCATCTTAAGGCACTAAACAGAAACAAGCCCGTATCTTAGACTCAACACTTCCCTTTATTCCGAACTCCACAGCGTCTCTCTACCCTCAACCGCGTGGGCATGACTGTTGCACGACTCAAAGACGGCAAGAGTTTCCAGAACCCGCCACGGAAAACTCCCGCCCGATCCCACAGGTGTGGCAGCCTGCAAGCCGGTCCCATACACCTCTTGTAAAGGTAAAAAAACTTACCGACTCCGGGCCGCTGAGAGACTGGTAAACGTAGACTGCCGCTCGCCGCCGCTACCCACGGCAGCACTTCCGGCGCGCGCAGTGACGTCAGTAAAGCGCCCGCCCCTGCGGCCCAGGTTTCTGAAAACCGGGAACAGGCGCCGCTGAGGCTGCGATCTCATCTCCACGCCTGACCCCTCGCAAGAGACCGGTGATGCCGAGGCCGCTGCGAAGGACGGAGAAGAGTCGGGGTTGAACCCCAAGCTGAGCTGAGGGCTCGCGCT
>CAUYPK010131121.1:0-37323 GCA_963574355.1 Loris lydekkerianus | reverse complement strand
TGCCATTCGATCCTATAATTCCTCTACTAGGTTTATACCCAGAAGACCAAAAGTCACAATATAACAAAGACATCTGTACCAGAATGTTTATTGCAGCCCAATTTATAATTGCTAAGTCATGGAAGAAGCCCAAGTGCCCATCGACTCACGAATGGACTAGCAAACTGTGGTACATGTATACCATAGAATACTATGCAGCCTTAAAGAAAGATGAAGACTTTACCTCTTTCATGTTTACATGGATGGAGCTGGAACATATTCTCCTTAGCAATGTATCTCAGGAATGGAAGAAAAAGTATCTAATGTACTCAGCCTTACTATGAAGCTAAATTATAGCTTTCACATGAAGGCTATAACCCAACTATACCACAAGACTATGGGGAAAGGGCCAAGGAAGGGGAGGGGAGGCGGGAGGTTTTGGTGGAGGGAGGGTAATGGGTGGGGCCACATCTATGGTGCATGTTAGAATAGGTACAGGCGATTGCACTAATGTACACAGCTATGATTTAACAATTTAAAAAAAAATTAAAATTAAAAAAAAAAAAAAAGAAAAGTAGTGAAAAGTAGCAAAAGCCTCTAAGGGCAAAACAAGACATGGAATAGGCTTTGCAGGAGAAGACAGAGCAGGAGAGGGCACCCTGGGCCAGGTGCTCTCCAGAACTGCAGCAGCCCTGGTCCTCGGGCTAAAAAGGGACCAGTTTGTAGATGTAGAGGTCACTCTCCTGCCTGCCAGAGGCAAAAGACTTGGGGCAATTTCAAGCAATTCAATTACCATAAGGTTTTTTCTGCTTCTTATTAGAATAATAAGAGTTTCCATCATTCTTCATTCTCCTCCTCTACCTCGCCTGGGCGAGGCCACCCTTCCATGCAGCACTGTGGGTATTAATCATCCTCTACCTCACCTGGCCGAGGCCACCCTTCCATGCAGCATTGTGGGTATCAATCCTCCTCTACCTCGCCTGGCCGAGGCCACCCTTCCACATAGCACTGCGGGTATTAATCCTCCTCTACCTCACCTGGCCGAGGCCACCCTTCCACGTAGCACTGCAGGTGTTAATCCTCCTCTACCTCGCCTGGCCGAGGCCACCCTTCCATGCAGCAGTGCGGGTTTTAATCCTCCTCTACCTCACCTGGCCGAGGCCACCCTTCCATGCAGCACTGCGGGTATTAATCCTCCTCTACCTCGCCTGGCCTAGGCCACCCTTCCATGCAGCACTGCGGGCGTTAATCTTCAGACCAGCGCCAGCCCTTGTGCTCACCAGGGCCCTCGTCCCCAGTCCTCCTGAATCTCTCCCCCTTCCTGTCAGGTTCCCACTAAGGTGACGCACATCCTCACAGGCACAGCCCGATAAGATAGTAAACACCTGATCTTTGTCTGAAAATGTTATTTTTGTGCCATCACTGTTTTTCCCTATACTTTATTATAAAAATTTATAAATATAGATAAAAGTAGAGAGAATAAACACATAGGTATTCATACTGCACATCAATGGTCATCTGCATGCGGCTAGTCTTGTTCTGTCCCTTCTCCTGCTCTTCTAGAAGCACCACCAGTAATTCTTAGAATGACAGCACTTTACCCATCAATGCATTAGTGTCTATCTTGCCATAGGGATCTTTTCTGTTTTCAGATCTTTTCTGAAATCAAAACCCTAACATCAGGCCGTGTCACACCTAACAACATTAATAATAATGCCCCAGTGTTATCTATTGCCTCGTCCATATGCAAATCTCCTGCCACAACAATGCCTTTTTGTAGCTGGCTTATTTGAATCAGGAGCCAGACTACACAGCGCACCTAGTTGTTGTTGTGCCTCCAAGTCTCTATCATACGACGCAAGTGCACCTCCCCTCTGCCTTATTCCGGATGCAGCAGAGAGCAGGGAGGACTGTTCAGGCCAACTCAGGGAAGCTTCATAGGTAGAAACCCACTGGCTTTCCCACTGCTGTATTTCTGAGTTCCCACAACAGTGGTCACTCAAGTATAAATATTTATTGAATGGATACTGGCTGTGGTTTACATATAATTAACAACCTTGACAATCAATATGAAAAAAGCAGCTGACCAAAGGTGGAACGTGGAGGGGTAAGAAGAGGGTCAAGTAGGACTTCATGCTGCAAAGCCGGGTCCCAGGATACACCTGCCAACCGTTACTGAGATACAAAACAAGATTGAAGCGTATTTATTTAGAACTGCCAATAAAGGGAACCAACAGAAGAACAAAGTAACAATATAAAGAACAAGCCTGGAAGAATGAAAGAGGGAAGGAAAAGTACAGAGTCAGAATCCAAAGGTACCACCCAGAGAGTACACAGACACACACTCTGGGCACCACAGGTCTGGCTCCTGGTGACCACAGGTGGGAAAGCCACGTGCATATAAAGTTGTCTTTACACTGCAATGTAGTCTATTAAGTGAGCAAAGCATTATGTCTTGAAAATAAATAAAAAGTACGCACCTTAATGACACACCTTGAAATACTTTACTGCTGACAGTCGCCCAAGTGTTCAGCAGGTCCATCTTTGGGTCCACATGGAGGCTCTTGACTCGGTGACGAGAACCAGCGTGGTGGCTGCTGAAGGCTAGGGTAGCTTTGGCAACTTCTTATAGACAATGATTAAGTCCCTGCATCAGCTGACTCTTCCACAAAAGATCCCTCTGCAGCAAGTCACGCTGGTGGAGAGCATTTTACCCATTGTTGAAGGTCTTTCAAAAGTGGAGCCAGCCTCTCAACCCTGCTGCTGCTTCATCAGTTGAGTTCATCAATATTCTAAACCCACTGCTGTGACCGCACCCATGATCACAGTGTCTCCACCAGCAGTAGATTCCATCTCAAGAAACTACCTTGCTCATCCATGAGAAAGCAGCTCCTTACCCATTCAAATCAGATCACAAGATCGCAGCAACTCAGCCGCATCTTCAGTCTCCACTTTCTAACTCTAGTTCTAACTCTAGTTCTCTTGTTATCTCACGCTGTCTCCTACTCTGGAGTGCAGTGATGCCACCACAGCTCACTGTAGCCTCAAACCACTCACGCTATCCTCCTGCTTCAGCCTCCTGAGTGAGACTGCAGGCACACATCACCACATCTGGCTAATTTTTTATAGAAACAGGGTCTCACTATGTTGCTCTCGCTGGTCTCAAGCTCTAGGCCTAAAGTGAACCCACAGTGCCCCCCAATACACACTGCTAGGATTACTGGTATGAGCCACTGCACTTGGCCCCTATCAAAGTCTTCTGCCCCTGAAAGTCATCCATGGGGGCTGGAGTCAACTTCTTCCAAACTCCTGTTCATGTTGATCCTCTAGACACCTCCCATAAATCACCAAGGTTTTTAATGGCATCTAGAATGCTGAATCCTTTCCACAAGGTTTCCATTAACTTTGGCCAGACCCATCGAAGCAATCACCATCTACGGCAGCAACAGCCTCAAAAAAGAACGTATTACTTCAACAAGACCTAAAAGCTGAAATTACTACTTGACCCACAGGCGGCAGAATGATGTTGTGTTAGCAGGCATGAAAATCACATTAATCTCTTTGTGCACCTCCATCAGCTCTGGGGTGACCTGGTACACTGCTAATGAGCAGTACTGCTGTGGAAGGAGTCCCTTCTCCCTGAGCAGTAGGTCTCAACAGTAGCCTTAAAATATCCAGGAAACAGTGCTGTAAACAGCTGTGCTGTCATCCAGGCTCTGTTGCTCCTTTTACAAAGCCCAGGAAGAATAGATTTAGCATAATTCTAAGGACCCCATGATTTTCAGAATGGTGAATGAGCACTCCTTCAATTTAAAGTCACCAGCTGCACCAGCCCCTCATGAGGCAGCCAGCCTGCATAAAGCTTTGAAACCAGGAATTTACTCTTCCTCTCCTGCATTCCAAGTCCAAGACGGCATCTACTTCCAACACTGCCCTGGAACTCTGTTGCTTAGTGCAGCCACCTTCATCAACCACCTTCTGGATCAGGTGCTGCTTTACCTTGTGCTTTTATGCTGCGCAGAAGACTTCTTGTCTTGAAACTCTTGAACCAACCACTGCTGGCTTGTAATTGTTTCTTCCGCAGTTTCCTCACCAAACTTAACTAGTTCTAGCTTTCAATTTAAAGTGAGAGATGTGCAAATCATCCTTTACTTGAACACATGGAAGCCTTGCAGTATTAATTGGCCTGATTTCAGCATTGCTATGGCTAAGGGACTAGGGAGACCCAAGGAGAGGGAGGGAGACAGGAACAGGTGGTCAGTGGGGCAGTGAGAGCACACACAACATTCATCAGTAAGGGCACCAGCTCACATCGGTGTAATCTGGGGTGCCCCAAAACAGTAAGAAAAGGAACATCAAAGACCTCTGGCCCCAGGTCCCCACCGTAGATATAATAATGAATAAGGTGGAAATACTGTGAGAGTTATCGAACTGTGACACAGACATGAAGTGAGTACATGTTGGTAAAACGAAGCCAGCACACTTGCTCAACACGGAGTTGGCACACTGAAGTGAAGCTATTAAGACCAGACACAGTGATAAATCAAAGCAGATGTCTTGTACCACCAGGAGCTGTGAGGCAGCCATCTAGGAGGGGAGCGGCTGAGCCAAGGCTCCACCTGGGACTGGAGCACCTCACACACAAGCTCCTCTGTCCCGCCTGCCTTGTCACATGCTTGCACTGCTTCAGCATGAATAAAAATAAAACTTTTAAAACAATGTCTCATACTAGAAGACTAACAACCCTGACTCCAAACTACCACAAGCCATCTGATCTAAGGGACGTGTCACTGAGAGTCAGGCACACATCCCCCACACACCGTGACGTCGATATTTGGTCAGGACATGCTTCAAAAAGTTAACCACTTCCACATTCTAGATGAAATTCAAAGCCACCTACTTCCAGTCTCCTTGATGCACAGCTCCCTGCACCTGCCTCACAGGCTCATGTCTACCAATTCCTGCTTTTCACCCTAAAAAATGTATACCTGGAAGAAACAGTGCTAAGATGCCCATCCTCTAATGCACAGCCTTACCCTAGGTGCTTTCAGAAACCCAGTACCCTGGGATGCTCAGACAGGCACACAGATGCCCAGCTGCCCACACCCAATCCCCACCGAAGAACGCAGGCTCCAGCGTGGGCCACCACATCGCTGACGAGGGACACAGGAAAACAAGGCCATGTACCTTTGTCTCTTTCCCCACATACATCATTCATATTTGGATCAAACACTGCTCTTTTACAGCTGAAGTAATAGCAGCAGCCAAATTTCAGCAGCATCCTATTGCTTTTTAAAGTCAAAAATAAGCAAGAAAATATTAAAAAGTGACAAACTTAGGAAGTGGTGGGGTGAATCCTCATTAAGGATCTGCGCACCAGCAAATGATAATCCCATCTAAGTTTTCACATCACTGCCAGAGATTACCAGGATCATCTCAAGCTAACCAACTCCTAAAACAACATTTAAAAGATATGTATCTCCTGCACAAGAGATAATGAGCTGTTCAGAAATGTGAGAACCAAAGTTGGCTCATATAACCATCTAAAAGAAACTGGAGAGCATCTATGCATAAACAGAAAACCGGGCTTGTAAGCGCACAGAATGTGACTTCTGTCTTCACTCACCAGTTTGGCCTTGGGGGCACTGACTTGTCATCTGCCTGCGCCCTGCCATACCGAGTGCACATGACTTCCCACAGCAGAGCTGCAGCACTCCTAGAGCGGGTCTGGGGCTTCTCTCTCCTCACCTTCTCCCTTCAATCTAGGAAATTCTAGTTGTGGGGAGGGTGTGCGTGCTCGTAAAACAAATACACATCTATGTGTATAAAACACAGTAGGAATCCATGGGTTTTACATATCCAGAAAAAGGTACATAGAAAATAAATGCTAAGTAACACTACGTAGCATCCATAAGATCATACATGTTTAGGAGTAATATGCAGTGCTTTTGATGCGAACATTAGAAAGATCCTCACACAGAATCCTGGAAGGTCTCTGTCTTCAAAAAGGGACTATTTCAGAAAGAAATGACAAGCAGGGGAAATGTACAGGCATGCAGCCTGACAAGAGCACTTCACTCTACAACCACAAGACAGCAGTGACCCAGCTGTGACGCTCCCCGGGCGGCAGGAGAGAGTCACGGCAGATTCTCTAGAATCTCCCTGGAGAAAAAAGCAGCCTAAAAAATATCATTCACAGGTAGACCTCTGTTTCTCTTTACTCAGTAAGAATCAAAACATAACACAGAGGAAAACGTGTTCAATTTAAAGGAAGTCAGTGTTTCTATTGCACAAAGAAACGATCCTGACACGACTGCCAGTGAGAGAAGTCTGTCAACTCTGGAACCCAAGACAATTTTGATTTCAGAAAACTAAGCATTCGCTATCCCATCACATACAGGCTTACATTAAATACTCTCTTCAAAAAGAAAAACCTATTCCAAAACCAGAAAGTCCTATAGGAAAAGATGTAATGCAGGAGTCCTCCCCCATCTGTGGTGACACACTCTGAGGACCCACTCTCAACGTCCAGAACTCAGACTGGGCATACCACTTGTTTTCCTCTCCACACAGACTTCCAATGAAGTTTAGTTTGTAAATTGGGCATAGAAATAGATTAACAATAATAAAAAAAAAAAAAATTCTAACAAAATGCTATAATAAAAGTTATATAAATGTAGTCGCTCTCAAACTGTCATACCATACTTACCTATGTCAGGCATGCAGTTGACGACAGGTGCCTGAGCATAAGGGCAGGAAAGCTCCCATGCTGAGACCTAACTGTGAATTGACAGCTTTAACCGCTACAACATGACACAGCAAAAACATGTAGTTTGGCACCTGTTTCAAATGCCCACATTTAAAATTAGACCTGCATAACTTTCCATATAACATACTAATACTTCCGCTGGGATGGGAAGTTATTCCCTAAAAAGTGTATTCCCTTGTTTCGACTCTCAGATGAAGAAAATTTAGCATAACAAATCACCAACATGACCAAATATGCATTTCTAATACTTTAAGTAATGAACAGGAAGAAAAGAGAAAATACTCCGAAGTTTCTTAGATCTTAGTTTGGTACTGAAATTCTAGACTCAGTGTGACCTCTGGGAATAACACACCTATCATCTGCACACAGAGAGGTGGTTGTATACACGTAAACACTCGGAAACACAGAAAATACAAAAGTGGGAGTCCTAGGAAGGACCAAGTGAGGGTTGTGTTTCTAAACATGTAACACTGGTCCTTTCCAAGAGACCCTCTGCCACTGACAGCTCTGAGGCCCACACGACACACGGGGCCTCTCCTGCAGCACATGTTTAAGATGAACTACCAGCAATAACAGCCAGTGCTGAAGACACTCAAACATGGGAAATCACTCCCAGAGGGCGCCTGGACAGGATCTTGAGACTCACAAATCTTATCTTTTTTGCGTAGTTTCTTTATGTTGAGTTAACTCTGAAAAATCTTAAGTTAACTCTGAGAAATACATGAAAAGTAAAAATTCATTCACCTGTACTTTTAATGTGGCTATTCAAAATGAGATAAAAATTCACGTTTAAATGACTATTCACATATAAGGAGAGTACATGACTGCGAGGCAAAACTGGGCCAGGCTCCGTGCCTCACGGTCTACTCCACTCATCCCTTCCCTGGCAGAGGTGAGCAATGACATGGTCCTTCCTGTACCCTGGCTCAAGATCCTCCTGGGAAGTCTACTCTGGATTCAGCCCAGTGCCACTCTCATCGGTCCCAGGAGAAGAAGGAATTCTCTGATTGGTGGGGCCAGGACCAGAGCTGAACTTGAAGCCTGGACTCAGCTACCCCAGCCCCAGGTCTCCAAGCGGCTGACACAGGCCTTGGCCAGGCTGTCCCACTAAGTCAATCCATAAAGCTGACACCTACACCCCCTCAGCCTGCCGCCAGCGTCATGCTCTCAGCTGGCTCTATACATCTTAAAGGATGTCATTTATTTGTACACTGTCTCCTTAACATCCCAATAATACTTGCTTTCAAGGGCTATGGTAAGAAATGATGTCCCAAACAAAAAACACTGAAGTAACAGTAAATATAGTTACCAGAACGTAATGAGCAGCCAAAAAAATCTTGCCTAAGTTGACTAGGTTATGATAACTACAAAAAATTACCAAGAATAAGAGACCACCTCACACTCAGCAGGATGGCTCTTATCAAATCATAAAAAACAAGCCAGCAGAGATTGGAAAAGCAGAGCCCTGGCACTGCTGGAGGTGATGTGAACTAAGGCAGCTGCTGTGGAGAACAGGATGGCACCTCCCAAAAGTTAAACATGGAACGACCATCTGGTCCAGCAGTTCCATTTCTAGGTATATACAGAAAAGAAATGAAAGGACTCGAACAGAGACTTATACAACCATCTTCTCAGCAGCGTTAATCGCAGTAGCCAGAAAAGAACTTTCAATCCCACAAGACGAATGACATCTAAGCAGCGATAACAGCATGTCATAGGATGCTGTTCTTGCCCTGAAACCATCATGTTTAAAAAGTCAGTAAAACCAGTGTTAAACAACTGCAAAAAATACAATGAAAGTGAAACATTTTCAGATACTAAAAGCAGTACAAAGAAAATCACTTAACCGTACAGATTAGCAAAAGTACCCATGGTCATAAAAACTAAACGCAGCCCACATACTGCAAACTCCAAATCCCAACACTACCCCTAAAAAAGGATAAATCTTATTTTAGCATAAAAGTACAACTGCAACAATTAAAACTCATATATGTGAGATTTCTCTTTCCATCTCGAGCAGCAGTTCTCAACCTGTGGGTCGTGACCTCTTTTTAACAATAAAAAATACTCTGCGGCATTCAGAAGGTTGAGAACCACTGATCTAGAGAATATCCTGACAGAAGGAAACAGCCTGATCCCAGCAGCCCAGCGTAGGAGCAGGTAAACATCAACCCACCCAACAGAGACCCTCGCTGCAGACAGGCGCCCTACACGAGTTCAGCTGGAGAGCAGACTGTGCCCAGCTCATCTCCTCTCCCAGCTCCTTCTCATGCAGGAGGAGGTCGGTCAGTGCCCCCACAGGCCAGGCTCGCCTACTTACTTACCGCTAGCCTTGATCTCGCGCACATAGTTGCTGGGGAACCAGCCTGTCCGGCCGCCGTGTGTGCCCTCCCACCAGCCTCCCTCCTCCACACGGGTGACATGGATGACGTCCCCCTTCGAGAAGGAGAGCTCATCCTCATTGGTCTGCTGGAAGTTAAACTTCGCTCTCACTACCAGTTGATTGTTGGTATGATCGGTCATGTCCTGAAAGACAGAGGGGTGGAGAAGAGTTACAGGGGCAGAGGGGCCAGGCAGTGGCCACAGTCATCTGGGTCCTCTCTCCCAGTGCACCGTGACCCCACCCCATCCAGCCCCAGAGGAAACGCTCTCAATGGCTTTATAAGGTCCTGCTCTGCACTGCTCTGCCTGTATAAACAGGTGCACACTCTCTCAGACACACACAACCGACTGTACAGAAGTCCCTACAAGCTACAAAAAGTTAACACATTGTGGTCATTTTCCCAGGAGTACTTCTAGCTACTTAAACAACTGCATAGAATTATACTGTATGACTGTATCATTAATTATTGAATCAGCTCTCCATTAATGAATTTTCAGGTTATTTCCAGTATTCTTCCATATACTACCAACAGTGTATTTTTCTTTTTGCAAAACATGGCCACATTAAAAATACTCGCCATGTTCACGGATACACCTGTAAAAAAGCCTGTACACTAAACTCTGGTCAGAAGACATGTAAGGGATATTTTGTAAATTTTCACATATATTACAGAACCTCTACAAGCCAACCACCCAAGGGACTCACTGGTCAACATAGGGAAGTGGTCATTGTAAGGATCTAGGCCTACTGGTCTATAAAAATCAGGTCACCTTGAAAAGGTGGTCAGTGTAGGGAGGTGGTCAACTACAAAGGGTCTACTGTATTTTTAAATTGCCCTCCAAAAAGGTTCTACAAATGTACACTGAAAGACATTCCCACCAACAGCATCTAAGATATATTTCATCAAGCTTTCACCAAAACTGGATATTGCCAAAGATATTTATTTTTACTAAACTTGAGAAGAAACAGCATCTCGTATTTTAATTTGTATTTTTCTCAGAGACTCAGAGGTAGGAAAAGGAAGGCAGATTCAGGCTACAGTTTCCTTGGGACTGAGCTCTGGAGAGGCTGGCACCCCCAAAGCTGCTACAGGGAGCAGACAAAAGAGGCCCCCAGGATAAGCCTGCACTCACTGGCCACAGGAGTGAGGAGTGACCAGCAGCAGCACGCAAGCCCACTCTAATCTCTTCACCGCCCCAGAGACACTCACACGAGGTCTCACCTTGCTCCTCCAACACCAACAGCAGGTGAGCAGCTGAGCACAGTGCCAACAGAGCCTGGGAGGGACAAATTCAGGCCCACGGAGCACCAGCATTGTGAGCAGAGACTAGGCGAGGGTCTAGGCCTCCATCCCCACACAGGTATCTCACACCTCCACTCGGCCACAGGGAGGACCCAGGCCCAGCATCTCCCCACCTCAATCCTGAACACAGAGAAGGACCCAGGCCACGTATCCCCCATCTCCGCCCAGACCAGAAGGACCCCGGCTCAGTTTCTTGACACACACCCGCTCCACCAGCAGCCCTCAGGGTGCTCCACCAGAGGGCAAGGCCGCAGGCAGGGAAGGAAGCACCTCTCACCAACACCAATTTCAGCCTAAGGGGGTGAGGAAGAAGGGCTGGATTCACTGTCATTAGTGTCATGGGAACCCAGAAAGGATGTATTTTATCCCTGTGGGGTTGTGTTCCCCTTCTCTCTCTCATTTTTTTTTTTTTTTTTTTTGCAGTTTTTGGCCAGGGCTGGATTTGAACCCACCACCTCCAGCATATGGGGCCAGCACCTCACTCCCTTGAGACACAGGCACTGCCCTCTCCTTCCCTTTTTTAAAAAGCTCTCCTGAAACCACAGCTTGTCTGGCTCAGCCTGACAGTCCAGGACCACATAAATCACATGAGCTAAGAAAAAGTCAGTTGTTAAAAAAAAAAAAAAAAAAAAAAGTATATGATATAGAATCCCAGGTGAAACCCAACTTTACTATTAGCAGTCAGGATAGCACATGCCTTTGGGAAAAGCAAACCCAACCAGGAACCCAGGCACTGGCTACATTCTGTCCCTTTGTCTGGGTGCAGCCCACACGGCCATGCCAGCTTTGTGAAACTCAAGCTGTAGGCATATAAGCGTATGACACCTACACTTTTTATACATACACTCCATGTCAATAAACATCAGTGAGCAGAGAGGGAATGCAGACAATTCCTAACCCAAAAGGGAAAGTGAGCCCATCCTGGCAGCAACTTATACCTACCATGTTTTCTTAATGGACTCTTAATTCCCATAGCCACAGCACTACCCCCAGCATCTTGCATATTCAGCTTAATCAAGTACTTCACTCTATCCACTGTTCTGAAGTTGCCCGAGCAACCCTAAACCAGAAGATCCTAGAGGCTGCCTTTACACAAACGCCACCTTCTCCTCAGCTCCCCCAAAGTACCTACACCTGCTATTTCATTTATGGAAGAAAAGTTTGCCAAGGAGTGAAATAAAAGAGACCCAATTTCTCCTCCAGTGTTTACTATTTCCCAGCGCTCTGACCTTGTGTAAAAATCTATCTTCTCTAAAGCTTCAGTTTCTTCACAATGTCATCCAACAGAAGATGTCAGAAATGAGACACTGCCCCTTTACTTTCTATCCCACTAAGTACTGTCCATTAAGTTACGGCGTACCATCAAGTGTAAAGCACGTGCTACTCTCCGATAAGGGCAAACGTTTAAAAGGAGAAAGCCTTCAAACTGATAAGATATGGTATATAAAGATGCTCAATATTTTCCATGTTTATTGAACAAGGGAACTGGAAAGAGTTAAGAAATAGTGTATAATACACTTTGGTACAATTTACTGCATGCTTTGGAAATACATTTTGTGAAATGGTTGCAAAGCAAGGTTACTTGCCAGCACGAGGATGATGCCACAAGTCCAGGCCCCTGGACCCTGGAGGTGGTGGGAGATCCCAGGGCCAGGAAACATTTTAAGAGATCAAGCCACCTGTCCCAGAAATGAAGGACAGCAGAGACAACCACCTCACAGTCAACAGATGGAAGGCTGCAGGCACAGCAGTGATTACCAGGAATTCCAGGAATATTGACAAAAGTTCTTTTGAGTAAAAAAAAGTATGAAATCAAACCTTATCTACAGAAAAACTATACCCACATCCACAGCCTGGGTCTGCCACATCTCCCTTCCTGTGGGTAAGGGGCACAGTACAGAGCAGAGTGGAATGAAGAGCTCAGTTTAGCTCCAGGCATCTGAAAGGAGAAGAAATCTGCCACAGAAGGGAACAATCGGGCAACAACAGAGAGATACCCAAATGCAGAAAGTCCAAATGAAGCAATAAGGAAAACATCAAAACTGTTCAAATCTACCTCTATCCCCAGGCAGGAAACCTGTCCTGGAACAGAGAGATGCCAAGTTGCACAAATTAAAAGCAAGTTCATGAGAATAACTAGCAGCTAAGATGCAGTCAAGGTGAGACATTCTTAAACTAAAAGTGATGGGGTGGTGAACAGGCAATGTGGTGAGCAAAGGAATTTACAGCAGCACCATTAAAATACTGAGCCTTTCTGAGGGATGGGAGCATTCTACACAATTTCAAAGCTAAGCCTCATTTTAATGAGATCACAAAAACTGACATACCAGAAACTTCAAGTTGTCTCTTTAGCTTAACTTGTTACGAAAACTTTTAAACACACATGAAAGCAGAGAATAGCAGTTGGCCCTGTAGCCACCACCTAGCTTTAAACAAGCAATCTGACACCCATGTGTTAATAATTTTTAATCTAAAAAAGATCCCTCAAAATGCTATGATTAAGCTATACACTAAAAAAATAAAGAAAAAAAAAAATCCAATGGCAAAGAAGTAGTTATTCTTTCCTGGCATGGTAAGAAAAGTTCTGTCATGATCCAGAAAAGGGAAATCAGCTCAGTAACAGCCAATAAAAGACCAATCACATGGGTCAGAGAGCTGAAGTCTTTCTATTTTTTAACGTAACTTAAAACCTCTCTAGCTAATGAAAAATCATATATTTACTATGATCTCAGCAACAGTCATTATCAACACCACAATATTTTACTTAAAATTATACATTTGTAATCCAGTCCTCCTTTACAATGGAGACTGACCGCCACAGGTGAGGCAGCAAATACATCCTTCCCCAAAGTGTGCCAATTTCTTTTTTCCTCACCTTTCACATAAAGCTAATTTAAGATCTGTTTAAAGTGGTCCATATATTTCACCTTAATTTGGAATCATAATGTCCCCCAGTGGTACTCCACAAAATTCCTCTAGCACTGAACTCTTGTGTAGAGGAGGGAGTGGGCTAGGCCCCAGGTCTGCTATGAACACTGCAGAGGTGGGTCTATAGGGAGGTGGCAGCAGGAGCTGGCTGTGCACAGGGGCAGACCTGAGGCAGGGGCCCTCCGCAAGGGACAGACACAGCAGTGAGAGTTAGGTTGAGTTCACAAAGCTCAGGAACATAAGAAAACACATTCCTTCCTTATCTTTCAGTTTTCAACACTGCTTTGCAAACTAACTCAAATATATTTCAGTCTACAACATAACTCTATCAGAACTTTTATTTCTCAAGGACAACCATTAGCTTATCTACTAACATTCCCCTCTGTGTTAAAGCAGAGAAAGACCCTCTCTAAAATAAAAAATCTAAGACGTTGCATGGAAGAGAAGTCATGTCCTTGGCATCTGCTCAGAATGAATGCCAGCCAGTCATGGGCTCAGAGGGCGTGTACACTGTGACCGGCAGGTTGTGCAACCATGAGGGCCTCCCCCACACTGGCTCCAGCTAGCCCCGACTCTTCATCCCCAACTCCACTGTCATTTTCTGTGTTCTGTCCCTCAAGAACCTGTGCCCTGAGCCTTAAGGGATTTTTCTTCATGTTCTAGGATGACTGCTCATCTAAGTTTCCTTTCCCAAGTCACAACACGCTGTCACGAGCAACTCCCTCCTCTGTGAGCTACATCTGTAAGCAGCTGACTTAGTATGCATGCTTTGACTTACATTTATTTCTGTACATCTGTGCACTGCAGAGAACAGAATGCAAGTGAGAAGTTCAGTATTTTAACTTATGTATCTTTCGAGACAAACAAAGTCATCATAAAGTCATGAAAATTAACAAGTTTTTCAAAAGTGCTCATCCAGCATCTTATCTGGATACTCCGGTAATGAGCAAACAGCAACCCAGGTGACAGGATCAATGCTGCCTGTTTAGCACTCTGTTAATAGAAGAATATGCACCTTTCCAGACACATCTGTACACACTCACATCCCCCACACAGATCTGAACTTAAATAACAAAATCTCTTGAACTTACCAAACTTCGATACTGGCCCTGGAGCAATTTTGAAGTCCGGCTGTGTAGAGACTGTGATCCCAGAGAATCAAAAGACTTTATTCGATGAGATGGGGGCCGAGCACACACAGAATCGCTTCCTAGCCCGATGTCTGGAAAGGTCATACAGAAGAGAGAGCTGAAGACGCGACACTAGGCACTCTGGCCACACACTAGCGTTCAAAACTAGGGCAGCACAGAGGGACACAGCAGAGACCACAACAAAGCAGGCCATTTATGGAGTAAACAAAGAACAAATTCTTTGTCTGCTATGTAAATAATGTGCATTCATTCCCTAATTACCTTCCAGAAATTATCTGAAGGTAACTATTAATCTGTTTTTTTCTAGCATAATTTTTTTAAAGTTTATGAAATATTTTAGAATGGCTTTTAATACCTTCCATTTACCCAGGAAAAACTGCCTCTCAAACTCAATGATGTAGCAGAAAGCAGAGAGGTAAGCACTCATTCTGGGCACATCACCACTTTTTGGGTTCTGCGTCATGCCGTGAGTAGCGAGACTTTTTGGGAACAAAAGACTCTCATGTAAAATGAACAGAAAATCCTTGCGTATTTTCCAGCCAGACAGAACCTTCCGAGAATTATTTCCTCAAAATAAAGGCAGCACAGGCTCCACTCACCTCAGCATGTAGTTGAAAGGATCAACATAAACAGATGTGAAAGGTTTATTTCTACTCTGAGTCCCTGCGTGACAGACACTCCACTCACGCCCACTAACAACTGACAGCCCCATTCTTAGAAGTGATTCAATGTCTAAGGAAACTGCTGTTGCAAGATTCTCAGCCCTATCCTGCAGCTCACAGGAAGCCTACTATTACAGAAAAACACCCCCAACCTGAGGATCTTTCTCTAGCTCCCATTTTTCTGGAAGGTCTGTTTGGACTGGCTCACAGTGTCTCATAACATTTTGAATTAACTGTCAACATCTAACAGGCTAAGACAGCACAGGAAAAGCCAGGTCTCTAAGAGCCCCTGTATTCTCAGAACGCTGTAGCACAGCTGGCTCCGAGTTGAGCAAGGGGTCCTTGCCCTTCAGTCCCGGGTCTTCCTTGGTGCCCCTGCCTGGCTCCACAGAGAGCAACACCTAGTAGCCCTGTCTTACGGCCAGCTTGCTGTCCCCACAGTCTCAAATCCAGTTCGGTTCACCCTCAGCTCCCCGGTCCTATGAGGTCCCACTCAGGGCTAAAAGGAGTCCCCAGAGCACGTCCTACTTGAGAACACAAGGGCCTTAAGCAAGCTAAGCCCCAAAACAGCCACAAAGGGCACTGCCAACAGACTGCCCACAGGGGCAGCCTGTGTCGCCTGCAGTGCCCAGCCCAGGAATCCTGGGGACACCCCCATCACCAGGCCTTATCAGGCCTTCTTCTGTCCAGCTAATGAATCTCAGTGCCTTGGAACACACGTGGTTTTCTCTCAGTGACACAGCAGAGGAAGATGAGCACAGGATTTCCCAAAAGTGCCCAGAGCATCTCTGACAGCAGCCTGTCATCTGGCGGAGGACATAAAAGAGAAATCTAGGAATAGTCATTTCCATCACACCGACTACAAAAACAAGAGCAAGAACACCAGCCAACAAACATGAAAGTAAAAGTTCCTTCTCAGAAGGGTCACTCAGTGTTTAAAAGCTAAAAAGTGCCAAGTTTATCTCACAGCTTCCAATAAAGAACAATACCACTTATTTTACATCCAATGTGCAGCCAATGATATCAAGAATATGAGAAATACCTTTCATAAGTGGAGGGTTTAAAAAAAAAAAAAAAAAAAAAAATTAGTGATGGTTATCTGTGCCCAAGAGCTACTGGATCCAGCTTCCTTCCAGCTCTACTGTTCACCTGTAACCTCAGCACTTGGGCCCTGATTACTGAGTGCCTGAGTGCAGGACCAGCCCTTCCTCCCCTCCTTCCTATCAACACCTGCACTGAACCTCCAAGCAGAGAAACCTCCGCCCCAAGTCAGGCTGGCATCCCCCACTACCACAAGCACCCTGGAAAGCATTCAGCTGAGCAGAGAGACCACAACAGGGACCCCTTGTGGCTTCACTCATCTACCCCTGTCTGCCATAGACCTGCACTGATTGAACAGCACATCATTTTAAAGCTGAGGCACACAAGCGGCTCACAGGCACATGGATCACCCCACCCTGCAAGCAGTATTGCACAGCAGCTTTCCCATGCTGAATTCCAGGGCGGTCTACTCTAAGCACATCTGCCTTGCTCCATCACCTGTAATTCTAAGTAGTTTTCTTCCTTACCATACTCAAGCTATCATTTTACCATGTAGAACTAGAGAAGGCAGCTTCATCGTCTAATCAATCACCTTTATAAAAGGCCATAAACAACACTCTTTTGCAAAACATCATTAAATGATATGACAATTTTAATTATTTATATTCATCTTTTTTTTTTTTTTCCTTTGCCGTTTTTGGCCAGGGTTGGGTTTGAACCCGCCACCTCCGATATATGGGGCCGGCACCCCACTCCCTTGAGCCACAGGCACCACCCTATTTATATTCTTTATATTCCTTCCCTTTACACATCTGTCTCCGAGACACTTTGATCTGAACAGCCCTAAGAGATTTGCAACTTCAAACCTTAGCAGTCAAGCTATGAAAATGTAGCTGCATCCAAACCTCCCTGGGGGTTCCATCTGGTCCCAGCAGTGAGGGCCAGCGCTCCTTGCCCGGGGGACCAGCCCAGGAGCAGCTCTCAGACAGAAATCACAGCAGGTGTTTACTGGGTGGCCAAGGACAGTCCCAGCCTCATCAGAATAAACTTAAGAAACTTAAGAAAGGGCCATCTCATTTCCCCCCATAATCTCAAACTTAACATCTGTAAAAATAAATTAAAAAAAGAAAATTTGAAACAAAAGAAGTCCTCCTTTGTTAGCCAAACACGTCCTTGCCACAGTCTGAGAGCCCACAAGAAGAGCAGAGGGCCATACTGCAGCCCTGACTCCGCTCTACATTAGGAGTGACTGGGCTAGACCACACAAACCCCATGCCCAGCTGGCACCTGTTGGCCGCAGGAGGGCTGGGCAAGCAGGGCATGGCTATGCAGCCCAATCCCCCTGCCACTCCCCTGTCGTGGCCATGGCTCACTAGACACAAGCTTTAGTCAACACGGACCCATAAAAACCTGAAGAAGGGTAGTATTGGCTTCAGGACAACCCACCAGGACAGGGTTGGTTTCCACAAGAACCAACCCTTTTTCTCTGCTATACTTTCAGGAGAGACATCTCCCTGTCCTGCATACATATCCACCAAAGGACCTGAAGACGAAGGTTCTGCTCTAGTAAGGGGGGGAAAAAAAAAAAAAAAAAAAATCACAGCAAAATGAACAATCAAAACTGAATGCAACAGAAACCTATTTTTAATTTTTTTAGAAGACTTATTTTTTTAATCAATAATGCTCATTTGGCTGTGATAACAGAAAACGAGAGGTTTCTGCCCTTTTGCCTTCCCATCCCCTCAAGTTCAATAAAAAAAGATTCTTACCTGCTGTTACTTTATTTAGAGTCACTAAGGAACTGAGGACCTTGTTAAAATTCTGCCCCTGGTACAAATCATTTGCATCAAACGTCTGAAAGGAAAAATTGAACAAGGAAAATTAGTAGAGTCTACCTTGGGTACAGGTTGAACTAAGCTCTCTAAGCAGCGGGAGGACATTCCGTCTAAATTAGTAAAAAGGTGGTGGCACTGCCCAGGCCAGCGAGACCAGAGTCCCAGTACCCAGTCCTGGGTAAGGAGCCCCATCAGAACTCCCCTTCCTAGGCACAGTCAACCCCTGGGCTCCAGACGGATTTCCACTCCAGTCCCAGCTAAGGCATGAGCTCCGGCCAAGACGAGGGCTGGTGGCACTCAGAAATCTCAGTGGTGGTTTTACAACCTTCACTACATTAATGCAGGGCCACAGAGCAGGCAGACTACGCATGTTCCTTCCTAGTCACATAAAAGGTAAAATGACAATTCCAAACCAAAGAACAGCAAAAGAAAAACGTGCCCATCTGAGAACACACGGACATTTAGAATAGGCAGGAGAAGCCAACCCCAGCGAAGGGGCAGGCGGAGGGTGGAGGGGTCGGGGGAGGGAGGGTTGAGCCTCCCCCAGCAGAGCTGAGGCCAGGCCGGCCCACCTGTGACCACATCCTCTCCAAACCCAGGCAATCTGTAGAGCTGGGACCACGCTGGAGTCAGGTGCAACTATCCTGGAGCTGGGAAAGGCAGAGTGTGCTGGCTTGCCTAGATGCACACACACCAGCTGCTGCCACACCACGTATGTGTGCCACACAGATGTGTTATAACACGTGTGGCTCTCACCTCAGACACTGCCCTAAGACTATACAGAGCTCCTGACCACCAAATAACTCTGAGCAAAAACAAATTTAACAGTCAAATCATCGACAACTCTGCCCCAGGAAAACTGTCCCAGAACATTTCTTCCAGAAGTGCAAATAACAGAGACATATGTAGACACCAAAATGTGTATCGTGTTAACATACTTTCTCCTACTGACACAGTGAGGGCTCTCTGCTGGCCAGGTCTCTCACCTCTGCCTTCTTCTCACGCTCCTCCTCCTCCCAGAGGCCCCCAGGAACTCCCTCCTCCTCCTCCTCCTCTTCCTGCCCCCCACCCTGTCCTGATGACTACCGCTTACTCATGCTGCTTCCTGGAGAGCCCTTCCCAGAAGCCCTGCTGCACCCAGACTTGCTCATTTAATAGGACATTTATCGTGACCTATGGTACTGCTCTGGCCGATGTCGGTGCCCTACTGTGAGGGCACACAGAGCCCCTCCTGACACCTAGTCAACGAGAATGCACCAGACCAGCCAACCATGACATTCACATCCAGAGATGCTAAGAAAAAAAGATCCCAAGTTTGAATAAGACCTGTGTATTCTTCCAAAATCATCTCCAGTAAATGGATTTGCCTATTTTTAAAATAATAAGAATAGTCATGAGATATATTTATACATAAGCAAAAAAAATCCAGAAGTTGAAAAACTACCTCAAGGAAAATCATCAAATCACTAAGAATCAAGAAAGTACCTAAAAAAAAGTTTACTTTTTTAAAGTTCATAGAAAAATATTAAATGAAAACACAAAACTTAAAAGATAGGAATATATGTAAGCATTCTACATGTTTGTTGATGCTATTTCTAATATAAAATACACATAAACCAAGATCCCTCCTGTAAAAAATACTCCCTAGCACACAGTATTTAACTCATTTGCTATAATAATTCCAACTCAAATGAGAGCATTATCTAAGATGGCAGATCATTCCACACTTTTAAATGATACAGTTGAGCTGTGTTTTTTTAAAGAAATTTTAAAAACTGTAGCTCAGTGGGTAGGGCGCCGGCCACATATACCCAGGCTGGCAGGTTCGAACCTGGCCCAGGCCTGCTAAACAACAATGACAACTACAACAACAAAAAAAAATAGCCAGGCACTGTGGTGGGCGCCTGTAGTCCCAGCTACTTGGGAGGCTGAGGCAAGAGAATTGCTTAAGCCCAAGAGTTTGAGGTTGCCGTGAGTTATGATACCACAGCGCTCTACCCAGGGCGACATAGTGAGACTCTGTCTAAAAAAAAAAAAAATTAAAGTATTAACTTTAGCATACCTCTGCTTCCTTTATGCAAAGTACAAAAGTTCCCTTATTGTAAAATACTTAAGTAGATGATCTATCTGAATGTCTTTAAGTTTTAAAGATGTCATTCTAAAGGTTGAAATTGGATGGTATTCTACAAAAAGAAATAAGAATATAAATTTCTACTAACCTTCATCGTGGCAAAGCAGTAAGTCACAAACCCAGAATAACAGGATGCTGCAACTGGGAAGCTTCCTGTTATTCCAGAGCTATATATCCTTCTTACTTGGACACCAGGAAGCATCTGATTGGCCACAAGTGCTCACCAATGGGGCTTCAATATGACATCAGAACTTCAGCGACCCCCCCCCCCCCAAATATCTGGACAGGAAATAAAACAGTGAGATGAGACAAATGCTTGCTACTGAGGAGAAAATACACGTTCTAAGCCAATGAAATGTTGTGACTGCAGTACTGCTCCAGAAGAAGGTAGCAGACTGTTTCCTGAAATAGGAATCAAAGCAAAAACAGAAAAGCCTCAGTAGAGGAAGTCTGCACTACAGAAGTAGGAGGGAAATCTCAAAACTTTGATAGAAATCTCTGCAGAAAATAATGATTGTGACATTTAACAATTGTTAACAAACCAAATTGATCCCCAGAACTGCTCAGTGCTGGCCTGAAACGCTGGCCCTCTGGAGGTCAGCAGATTTCCACTCCTGGAGAAAACATGGGAGGGAGGGAAGTGACCACCACTAGGCACTGTCCCCAAGCCCACACCAGGTGGCACCTGCAACAGAGGTTCTCAGTAGAGGCTGCACATGAGTACTCCTGGGTGCTCTATCTAGGCTAGATACTGAAGCCACCTCTCAAAATCTTTCAGTGAGGGACTCAAAATGAGAATTTTAACCCTGTTCACAGGAGTCTGATGTGTAGGTGAGGGTAAGCAGTGCCCCCACCACCCCACCACCCCGTCCCGGCAGCAGGCTCGGAGCCCACGCCCGTGCACACACACACACCCACACACACCCATCACCTGTGAACACCGCCTACAAACTCCATGCTGGAGAGAGGGTGGCCACACAGACACACTCAACACCCGATACATTTTACAATCTATTCATCTGGGACAGTGTATTACGCTCACTCTTACTTTTACCATCTTTAAATGAATCAAATGTGGAAAAAATGATCCTACAGTCCTGAAATGAAATTATCCTAATAGTTTTCTGCTAAAAAGTTCTAATATTAAATGTATTACTTATTGCTTATTTTTAATATTTTACTTTTAGTAGAAACAATACCACATAATGAAATATAACAAATATCAAACCACGCAGAAACCGGGGATAAAAGAAAGAGCATTCAAAATAAGATACCAATGGACTTTCTAAAATGTCCCCACTGCTCCTTGTAAGCACCATATGGCCACTGGGGGCAGGAGGCGGGTCCTAGGAGGCAGAGTCCTAGTGTTAGCCGTCAGCCTCTTCAACCGTCACCACCGCTAAGGAGGACAAGTCAGAAAAGGAGGACAATGTGACTCCCAGACCTACAAACACCTAGCACCTTCTCAAAACTAAAGGGCACCGCGCCCCAAGGTCTCCTGTCAAGTGACCCACAGATAACCATGGAAAGCGCTTATTTTCTAGAATACAAAATAATAACCAAGAGAAAAAATGCCCTTCAATTCCCTGAAGAGAGAAATCACCTACATCCATACAGGTCAATAACTCATTTTAGAGATAAAAATGAAGCTCAAGTGACTGTCTCAGCTCTCTTCCAAGTCACTGAGACGGAGATGATGGACAGTCGACCTCGCTGTAGAAACTGAAAGCACATCTGTCACAGTCCCTGTGTTCTATCTGCTCCACTTTGCAGAACTGCTTCTCAGGAAGCTGAATTGCAGCTGGCATCGTTTAGAAACTAGATCTTGCCTTTGAGAAATAAAAATATACACAAGCCATATATCAAGCAATATAGGTATAAAAATAAACAGAGGAAGCCATAACAACAGAGAACGTGGAAGAAAAAAGTGAGATGCAGGAAAACTGATGGAGAGCAGTTTCTACAGAAGCCAGAGGTCCTGAGCCCGGAGAGGATGAGACCAGGGAGGTCTGGATGCTCGCTGGCAGAGAGACTGGTCAGACCCAGGGGCCTGGGAGTCCAGTTCTGGGCCTACAAAACAGTGGTGTCCATGCAGACCAAGGGACTCACTTTCTGACTGACCTCTGAGCATCCCTAATATTTAAACTATGGGAAATCCCTACCTTGACCAGAACAGGAACACATGTCTTCAGAATCTCATTCCCATTCTCCTTATGGTGTCTTCCCTGTACAAACAGCTTAAACACCAGGCACTAGGTCCAGTCCACACACCTGCACCATGGAAAATAAAGTTGCTCTCAATTAAAGGAGATGGAAGCAACACCACCACCAGGTGCGATGAGTGGCCCTGGGCTAGACCTGTTTCAGATAACCAGGGAAATGTGAATACAGACCCGGTATTAGATGGTATTGAGGAATCATGACTAAAACCACTAGGTATGTGGTTACTATTCTGCTACATCAGAAGATAGACTTATTTTTGGAAAGATACATTTCCAAGTATTTAGGATGATGAAAACAACACAGATAAAAATGCATCAGCATATTCAAAAATACAAATTGAGCTTAAGAAAACGTTAGGCGTTAGGGGTGCAAAGCCAGATGTGAAACAGCCACAGCCCTCCAGCTCGGTGGGACTGCAGAGGCCCAGGGCCCCAGGCAGCTGGTGACCCACACAGCCTTAGGAAGACTGAGTCCTAGAAAGTTAGAAGGAAACTGACCAGGTGAGGAGAGGGTGTTCCAGGCCAGGGGAAGGAAACCGGAAGAGGTACCTAGAACTGCTAAGGTTGTTCTTCCATCTGCGAATAGTTCTCCTTGGAAAGATGGCTCCCTCAACACGGCAACTTCCTGTGTCTAGTGTGATGGGTAATAGATAAGCCACAGGCCTGGGTCCCAGGAGATGCCCCATTCCAAACCCAGTGGTTTCCCCTGGCCCCACACCTCTCTCTCAGCCCCTATGCAAGAATGGACCACATGTCTGCACACCCACACACTGCAGACACAGCCCATGAGCAAGATTTCTGCAGCTTACTCCCAAGAGATCATCTTATTCCACCAAAACACCAAGGTTTCCATCCAGAAGTGCCAGTCTCAGTCTGTTGCCAAGGTTAGAACACTGCAGCATCATCAAAGCTCGCTGCAGCTTCAAAGTCCTGGGCTCAAGTGATCCTCCTACCTCAGCCTCCACACCCAGCTATTTCTTTCTTTTTCTTAAGTAGAAATGGGGTCTACTGTTGTTCAGCTGGTCTTGAACTCCTGAGCTCAAGGGATCCTTCCACCTTCACTTCCCAGAGTAATGGAATTACAAGTGTGAGCCACCACACCCAGCCTAGAAGCCCCAGCCTTGAAGCAGCTGTTTCGGACACACACTTAACGACCAACTTCACCTTTCACGGGAGAGTGTGGACTGTCCTTCCCATCCCATGATTCACAACAATGGGGCAACAGCCTGCCAGTCTGCATGTGGAGTTTGTGCAGGGCCCTCGCTGTCCTCCCCTACTTCCTCTCAATGTACTGATCTCCTTCGATTGGTCAAAGCAAGGCCACAATCTAAGTATTAGCACAAACATGCTTTCTTCCCAGTCATTACTAAACTCAAGGCAGGGCACAGGACGCCTCTAAAATTCAACTTAGTGCTCACAAGGAACAATCAAACCAGGCGTGGGCTTGACTTTTCCTCCGGTTTCTCTCACAAGTGTATCAATTCTATTGCTCTGTTACAGAAAAAACCTGGAATCATATAATCCAGAGGAGGGCTAAAATTATCTTCATAAACAAAACAGAGCATGTCACAAGTCCAGCCAATCCCAAAAGATTATCAACAAACAATCTAGGCTATTTTCATTTGGGATAGTGTTTTCCAAATTAAACAAACAAAAAAAAATCCACTGGCTAGCCTTGAATATCTTATAGCAGATGGAATTTGACAACAAACTTGATGGAAAATGAAAAAGAGGGTTCCGGGCATCAGGACAGCACAGAAGACCCAGTCGAGTCTGCAGCCCTGCAGCCACAGCAGCCATGAGCACGGAGGACAGGAGCACTAACCCGTCGGCTGCTTGTGGACAAGTCTCTGTCCAGCTGTGGGCATCACATTCCTCACCAGGGAAGAGCGCAACTACCCAAGCTGCAAAGCCACTACCAGTTATAAAACTCGAGGGGATCACGCCTCAGCCCCAGCACTGAGTCCCCATCCCTGTCAGGAGGCACTGCCCGCCACACCCCCCTGCAAGCGCTGAAGCTGTTCATCAGAGGCTTTACAGCCTAGCCCACACTCAACTTCCACCTTCACCTCTGTCATTTCTCTACAGGATTTCTACTTGGCATACTTCTTACTGTATGGTTACACTGTAGTAGCCAAATGTATTACCATGTTTGGTTCCTGATCTAACACTGGACATAAAAAGGGCACATTTGTACATGAGGAAGACTGGGGGGGCGGGGCTTGACTGGTCACCAGCATCCACCTGGCAGGCTACGGCCATCAGAGTGACCCCGACCTGGCCACAGCTTGCTGTGGACTATGGAGGTGGGCAGAAGACACATACAGCAGCTCTGAACAGAAACAATGCACACGGGTTCTGCGCAGAGGCACAGGAAGCTTTGAGCCTTTCAACCAACATCCTATTCTTCTCATATGAGAAAAAAGGCAGAAAATGAAGCCACTCCATAAATCAGCATGGATCCTGGAATAAGGATCTATCTGTAGCTACCAAAACACAGGTCGGATAATTCTGTGGCATTGCACGGCACTGCAACGTGGGGGATGTACACCAACAGCATCACCTAACAGTGGTGGCTTTGCACCCATCACTCTGTGTTCAGCCCAGCAGAACTTACTCTTGAAGGAAAGGTCGTACACCTTCAAAAAAAAGAAACAAAACAAAGCTCACTGCATGAAGCAGTCAGGTCATTTAGAGTAAGACCTTTTCAACGCTACAAGGTAAAAGTCAGTCTTAGCCAACTAAGATGCAGAATTCTCCGCTGTTCAGAATAAGAAAAAACAGTTATCAACAAAGTACTTACTCCATGGCAAACAAGGCTTCCTCGCCTTCCCAAATTTTAAGCACAGCAACCACACAACTGCTAAAGGCTGCTGTTTCACAGTAATCTCCAAGGAAAGAGCACAAATGTCGACAAGCCTGCCCTGAAGGAGCACGTCCTCTCAGAGGAGACCCACACGTGCAGCTGGGTGGGACGGCCTGTGTGAGCAGGAGGTGGTGCACCTGTACTGGCCACCCACCCCAGGGACAGCCCACTTTGAAACAAGTGTGCTAAATCCCCACTGCTGTGTGCCTGCGTCCAGGAGCAGCCTGAGACTCACTGAGGACACTCAGTCACACGGCTATGAGCAGGATGGCCAACGGATCCACAGAGTGAGCAAAGAAAAATCGTAAGCAGGAAGCAAGCATGTGCTGTAGGCACCCCACATTCATCCCACTCACCAGGCCAGCCCACATTCAGGGAAGGAGAAGAAGGCTCCATCTGCAGAAAAACTGAGCGGCCACGTCTTCATGCTGGGCACATCAGGTACCACAGCCACTCTGCAGAGCGCTGACACAGCTGACAAGAAAATGGGACCAGGTCCCTCGAGGCAGCAGCATGCTTAGCCATCAGTGAGACTGAAGGGCCCCCACCTGCACCCCAGGACATGGAAGCCTGCCTCACCTTGGCTTCTGAGCTCCCAAGTTACACAGGTCAGGAATACATTCCATACACAGAGAAGCCTAGCAAATTCACAGCACCAACTCCCTGTGCAGCAGGGAGTGAAGAGCCTGCCCATCAGAATCTCTCACATCAAGCAAGGAAACCCAACTCTGAATGGCCTAAACAAAAGAAGTTACTGGTTCACAGAACTAATGAGGCACGAACAGCAAGAGCCACAAGCTCCAAAATAGGACGCTTGCACAGTTAGCTCTTTAAACAGTTTCAGGAATGGGCTCCCTCCAGAGGCAACATGACACCTGCAGCCCCACCCTCCACCAGCAGGTTCCGTCTGCCTGCACCCTTCAGGGCCCAGCAGATGAGCTGGCAAACCCACATGCACAGAACACAGTAAGATTCAGGTCTCCTGGAGCTAGCTAGCACCACCCCAGCACCAGGGCCAAAGAAATGCAAATGAAGGCACCCCATATAGAGTGGCTCAGTAATTATCTCTACTGCTTCCCCACACACCCCCTCCCACACACAATGCCACATGCCAGGCCACACACACTCAGGTATCTCCAGCCACAAGTGGCCTGGCAAGACTGATAGAAAGACAAACGCAGAAATGTTGTCACCGCTGTCACAACTCTGGGTAGATCCAATGTGAAAATGTCAGGGAACAGGGAAAGAGTCTTCCTCCTCCTCACTGTCCACCACCTCTGTACTAATGGAGTGATCCCCGCACCGTAAGGCTGACCGCGGACAGGGAGACCGCTGCACCATCAGGATGATGGATGACAGGGACTCTCATCCTAGCCTGAAGCTTCCCAGCCTGAATGCTGTGCGTCAGCCATCTCCCCCGAGGGTTTGAAGAAGCTATTTTTTGATATAAGAAATTGTCGCATTTGGCACACTTCTGAAGTGTGGTTTGCAAAGTTTAAAAATACAATTTTGTCCTATCACATTGTCAAAGGAAATTTGTGATTTTAGAATAAGAGTATAAAAATGAACGTTAAACAAGTGGTGCTATTTAAATTTAATGCAAATGGTCCACACTGTTGGGAACATGTGAACACAGAAACCCGCCACTGAATTTTCACTTCCTTGGCTTCTGTAGATTTTGTACTTAATTCCACCTACTCTTACACCCCAGTGGTAAAATTAAAGTTTAATGATGGATTCTATCAATTATAGCACTTTGACCCAACATGCCCTCAATTTATGTCAACTTAAAATGACAAACAAATTTAATTGGATTTTTTATATTCCAGTATATCAACCCCCAAACACAACGCAAGGAACACTTAATTTTTTTAAAAAACAGCCAAATATTTTAGATAGTTTCCAGGAAGAGTCAGAAGATGCAGAAAGGGGATCCAGGGTGGCATGTGGGGCTCAGCAGGACAGCGCTCCTCACAGTGGGACAGGCTTCCCTCCCAGCATCCAGCAACCTTCCCAAAAGCCACAGTGCGGGAAGCTGCAGCACCAGCACCACTTGGCAGGACAAGAGGAGGACAGCACTTTCCTGCTGAGGACCGCCACGCGCCATGCTGGCTCATGCACAACCCACACCTCACAGCAGTCAGCCCACTAATTTTACCTCATAGAATGGGAAAAAGGAGCCTCCAAAAGACAGTATGACAAAGGTTACAGAAGCAGAACCAAAATCTGAGCCCATCGGCCTGGCAATGGCCATAATGTCTCACTGCCAGCTACCAAGGGAGGGGTGCAGGGAGCGGGTGGCCAGGGGAGGGGTCCATGGAATAGCCAGGGGAGCCACATCCACAGAAAGACAAGCAGTGTCAGACACAACCCACAGAACACACACTGCACCACATGGCCTTCGTGCAGCCCCCGACTTCTGTCTTCAACTGCTGCAGGTGGGTGCCAGTGAAGAGCAACCTGGCTGTCACCAGAAAGCAAACACATGCAACCAAGGGGAACCTGGCAGAAGCAGGACACTGCTCAGGCCAACAGCGAGTGAAGCAACAGCACTTAGGCCATGAAGGCAAACCCTCCACGAGGGTCACCCAGAGCGAGGAGCCACAGCACCCTGGCTCAGCCAGTGGAAGGCTGCAAACACACACTCACCTCCCAACCCTCCCGAGTATCCCAAAATAACAGGGAAAAAAAGCTTTAAAACACAGTAACAAAGAAGGAATCCAGCACAGTATTTGAAGGGAGATGGAGGCCATGAGCAGTCCACAGAGGCTGAGGGAATCCTCAAGGGCAGGGTACAGATGGACCCTGAGCCACCTCACAGTATTCAGAGCAGCACTGGGGAGCCCGTAACACCAGAAAGGGACATGCAACACACCACAGGGAATCACGGTGGCAGCCCTTACCATAGGAGAGGAAGCCGAGATCACCATCTACAGGAAAGCTGCCTTGTGGAACTCTAGCAGCAGATGAACTTGAAGCACCGCCAGACTCACTGATAGACACCGAGAGTGGCTGACAGGAGGCCTGTGAGCTCTGCCTCAGCCAGGGCTGTGCCTCATCTGCACTGTGACAAGGGAAACTGGGTGCAGAGGGCTGGCCCTCAGCTCTGCCCAAGGAGATCTTTTCAGAGCCTTCCTAGCCTGCTCCTGGAGACTGACTTACACTGGGGCCAGTCTCCCACCCACAGGGCCATACCTCAACTACTGTGTCAACCAGCCAGGCCTTCACTGACAAACAGAATAACCTAAGTCAAGGCCATATCTGACAGAAAATAGCAGCACAAAACAGAACTGACCTGGGCTCCAGTAAGAGGAAAAGATACACGTGCCCCTCCATGCAGCCACACGCAGCCACACGCCATGGAGGCTGCATATAAACAAACAGCACTCAGACTTCCAGAGAGGAGAGGGCACCGGCTAAGGGCATAGGAGCCTGAGAAACAACATGCCAGCGGGTTCTCTGGGTTTTCTTTCTGCATCCAGTGCCTCCAGATGGTAGTGAAGAAACTGGCAGCCCAGAAACAAGGAGAACAGACCCAACACCCCATGAAAAACCTGCCCTCTCCAGCCAGAGGGCCAGGACAGGGGATCCTAGCTGCATAGAAACCTCTTCAACAACAACCATGCGATCACAATCCTGCCCCCACCAGCAAAGGCCAGTGGGCACCTGCTGCCCCCTCCCCCCGCCATGACCAAGCACTCCCTCAGCCTCCTCAGCGGGCCTCGTGGAGTCAGAGAACTCATCTTTCACACTGGAGGGAAATCTTAGACGATAAGCCAAGAAACACAAGCTTCAGGTTCATTACTTACAATTATAAAGTTAACAACTGAAAAGTTAAAAATCACAGAACAGTTCAGTTAACAGAAGCTGGGCTTTGGAGTGAGTGGTAGGGGAGGTGGGGGCGGGGCCAGTACTAAACCCCTCTCCTTAGCTCTGACTAGGGTGAGAAGTGGGAACGAAAAGACAAAGATCAGATGAAGACTGACAGGCAGCGGACAGGGCTGTGCAGCAAGCAGTGCACTAATAGGACACCCAGGAATACAAGCACCTTGTAAACATCCCATGCCGCACAAATGTAACTTTCGCCAAAAACAGGAAAAGCAGAAGAAAGGACGGGTGGCCTGGAGACCTGAGGGTAGATACCATCAAAACACCCAGATAGAACCACAACATTCACCAAACAGCTTTGGAAAGAAATAGTCAGAAAAAATAAACTTATGACCAAATGTTTTCATTCACTGAGAATGTTTTTGTTTAAAAAAAAAATCAGAGGTGCCTTTCTCCATTTAACTTCTAATTCCACGTCTATGCCCACTGCACAGTTATATCAAAACAAGCAGCATTTCACCAGCTTGCGGCATGAACGTAACGGCATAATGCACTTATCATGCTGACTGCTGCAATCTGTCTGCCTCTAACTCAACTATTTACTGGCCCTGGTTCTACCTTGCAGGGCTATATAGGTATTAAAGGACTTATCATGGGGTCACATCCCAACAAACACACTGAGGTTGAGCATATTGTACACTGAAAATGCTTTCAATGCATCTAACCCAGCAAACTTCACAGGTTATTAGCCTACAACACTTACAGTAGCCTACAGTCAGGTGGAATCATCTAACTCAAAACCTATTTTATAATAAAGCACTGAATTGATATCTTTATCAAATATTGCACTAAAAGTAAAAACTGAAAGGTTGCGTGGGTTCTTGAAGTACAGTTTCTGTATTGCTTTAGCACGATGCAAACACGAAAGATGGCGTACGGTAAACCATTCCAGGCCATAGACCATCTGTATTTGGGTCTCTAGTGCTTAATTTCTCTTAACTTTAAAACCGCTTTCTAAAATGAATGAATGAATTAATTAACGCATCTGCTTTCTAAACATCAAATCAGAGCCTCCAGACAGGAGACAAAGCTGAGAGCTCCAAGGACAGCCCCCCTGCAACACGTATCCAAGCCCAGGCAATCTCTCAAAGTTGAGATTCCTGACAAGTCTGTCAACCACCTGCCATGTGGCCAGGCATGACCCCTTTGTTAGTGGCCCGGCCACCCCTGCAGGCCAACCAGCACGGCTGCGCACGGTATGGGAAGACCTTCTCTTCTTCTAGTGTCTTCAGACTCGTACAGGGACTCACATCTTTTGTGCCACATGTGCAAGTGAGCATTCACCATCAAAAGTAACTTGAAGGTCCACTGGGGCAAATGACAACTTGGCACTTTGTGACAGGAAGCTGGTCATGCAGAACACAATGGCTGTTAGGTACGAATGGGAAGAGGGTCTCAGAAATAGTCCCAAGGACATCCGAGCCCTCTGGTGAACGTGGACCCTGCCATGTACAGCCAATACGTAGGTGAGCTCAACTGCAGTCTGGCCAGGAGATCTCTGTGACACGGAGCAACAGTGTGTTCCTGCCCTCCAGGTTTCCAACTCCACTGTGTCCCAGATAGCTGGCTCCCAATCAGGTATCAATGCTGAGGAGGGAAAACCAAGTGCTACTGACAGCATTCCCTGAATTTAAGGAAGAAAACACCTCAGTCAGCCAAGCCAAGGTGAAACCTGCAGTCTGTGGTGTCCGTGCTTTTTCTTATCTTCTTAAAGAGCCCATCTTTTCCTCCTGTTTTCCTCTCCTACCAATATGCAAATGTTTATGAATATCACCACAACCACATCAGACAATCCTACAATCACAATTGTTACTAGGCTATTTTGCAAAAATATAAAAACAAAATATTTTTTTAAGAAACATGCCAAAACAGACTAAATTTTTTTTTTAAAAGAATCACATCTTGAAAGTAGCTTTATTACTTGCAACAAACTATATTCATAGAAACTCTGTATAGCCAAGAGAACAATCTACTTCAAAGAGATAGTCTTCTTCAAGACTGTCATCTACTTGAAGGCGGAACAGCTGAACCTTACTGAACCAGAGTGGGAAAAGTCTACCCCTCAGCCAATGTGGGGCAGGGGTACTGCATACTCAGGGCAACTTGTGTGGGTAAACCAATGAGGTCTGTCATCTCTTTAGGGACCAGTTTCACATGCCCCCAACCCTGTCCCAATCTTTTTATTCTGCCTTTTGAAGACACAGCTAACTCCTGCAACAACAAAGGACAGAACTGCAGGACCGGCCCACAGGCAGTGGGAAGACACAGTATGCAGATGACATCCAAGCAATCCTGGGAGTCAAACCCACATGCACAGACGGCTGCCTTCTCCATATGCAGCAGGTTCCATGGGGACAACTGCCCAACTTGGGTAAGCACAGATTCTGGTATACATGGGGGTCCTGGGGCCAATCCCTACCTATGCCCAGGGACAATGTACTTTAAAAAGGAAAAAAAGTAACAAAAAATTAAGTCTTGTAAAATTGAAAAATTCCTTTGACATTAGAACCTTAAGTAGGATGCCCTCAAACGGACTATTTTAGTGCTAAGGGCACGGGTCTGCGTTGCTTATTTTAAAAAGGTGGGCACCCCGGCTCAGCGCCTGTGGCTCAAGCAGCTAAGGCGCCAGCCACATACACCTGAGCTGGCGGGTTCAATCCAGCCCGGGCCTGCCAAACAATGACACTGCAACCTAAAAATAGCTGGACATTGTGGCGGGTGCCTGTAGTCCCAGCTACTTGGGAGGCAGAGGCAGGAGAATCGCTTAAGCCCAGGAGTTGGAGGTTGCTATGAGCTGTGATGTCACAGCACTTTACCCAGAGTGACAGCTTGAAGCTCTGTCTCAAAAAAAAAAAAAAAAGTGGGCACCTGGGCAGAGTGTTTCAAGCAACTTAATTCAGTTTGCTAGCAACTACTCTACTAAAGAACTCACTAGGTTTTTATTCTAGAGAAGAAACCCACAGAAGGGTGTGTTTCCTATCATAGGTCCACACACTTAAAACTGAAATTTTTTCCTTAGTTTGACTTAAGGAAAAATTATACCAAATAATCATGAAGGTTTTCTTTCCTGCCCTGAGCATTACATAAACGCTAGAACAGGCACATTGTGAGCATGAAAACTTTAACTCATCGACCTCACTTATTTCTTATTTTTGTAGCAGCAGAGTCCATTTTCCTATTTGATGACTACTGAAGTATTCCCAGGCCCTGTCTTAAACCTAAGAATTGTTGTACTGGTAGGAACAGCTGCACCTTCAAGATGTTTTTGAGATTTCTATTTTTCACCCCCTTTTGTACATTTAACAATATTGGGAAACAATGAACCGGTGCTCCAGTGGGTTTAAGGAGGAGGGATTAAGACAGACACTAACCTCTGGGCAAACAAGTCCCTCCCCTCTAAGTCAGAAGACTCGTACTGAATGAAATGCCAATCCAAGAAACAAAAATTCAAAAAGTATATGAAGATGGCTGCCCAACGCTTGTCTTGTAGTTACTGTACCTGATGTTAAGATCCAAAGGGGTTTTTGGCCAATTTGTGCCATTCCTTCTGAAACTGTGTGTGAACACTTTACATACACCTCCCTGCTGAACATCATTACAGTGACCTTCGAAGTACTCCCCTCGCCCATTCTATTAATAGAAAAAGTGTTACATACAAAAAAAAGTATATGTAACACTTTTTCTAGAATGAGTTCACTAACTTAACTATCAGGCCTTCATGACACAACAGCTCTGATGGCCATTCCAGAAAGAATTCCAAGATTGCTTTGAAGGGCTGAGCATGGGGGGCTCACACCTATAATCCAGCACTCTGGGAGGCTGAGGCAGGAGGACTGCAGGAGTTCAAGACCAGACTGAGAACAAGACCCTGTCTCTACTAAAACAGAAAAGCTAATTAAGCACTGTGGTAGGATCCTATCGTCCCAGCTACTCCGGAGGATGAGAAGGAAGATCACTTGAACCCAGGAATGTGAGGTTGCTGTGAACGAGGGTGACACCATGGCACCCTAGCCTGGGCAACTGAGAGAGACTCTACTTCTCAAAAAGAAATAAAAATAAAAAACAAAATTGCTCTGCAGGATGGACCAGGCTCTGGCCTCAGTGAATAGCTTCCCAAGGGGAGCACTGACAAGGTGACTATGGTAATATTCAGCAATGAGGTATGCAGCACTTTTTCTAAGACGAGTTCATGAGCTTAACTGTTTGACCTCATATGTAGAATTCTTGCTAAAAACCTTTTATCCGAATCAAATCACATCCAGATTGTAAGGCCCTGTACATGATAACAAACCTGGATTCTTAAAAAATGTCAAAGTCATAAGCGATAAAGGCAGAGGAACTATTCTAATATAAGGAAAAGAAAGCGACACAACAAACACAGTGCACGATCCTTGTTCAGATCCCACATTTTTTAAAAACAGCAAAGGTGTACACATCACTGTGAGACCACTGCAGAGATCTGACTGAGGACTTTACATAGGAGACATTATTAAACGATGTTAAATTTCTTGGGTGTAATAACTGCATGTGGTCAGGTAAGAGAATGCTCTTACTTTTAAGATCTACGTACATGCCGAAGTGTTCAGAGGTAAGGCTCTTGAATCCACAATGTGGCTTAAATGGTCAGCAAAGTACAAAATAGAAATAGATGTGCTTGAACTGAGAAAGTGCTGTAACAGTACCGGTGTTTTCTATTACCCTAGATCTTCTAACGTTTCCGTTAGTTTTAAACTTTCAAAATTAAAAACTTTTGATTTTAATCTTTGATTTAATCAAAACTTTCACAAAAAAATTTCACAAAAAATTAAGAACAGAAGAGAGGCCCTTTCTAGCAGCCCCTCGCCAGCCCTCACCTCTCTTTGCAGAATAAACCGAAAACATTTCACCCATGCCCACAGGCCCCTCCAGCAGACCAGCACACCCTTCCTAAAGACTGCCAGGCTGCCACGCGGGTTCTACCTCCAACTCGCAGCACAGCTGGCTGGCCTTGCTCTGCAGGGAGAAAGCTGGACAAGAGTGTGCCTTCCTCTCTGGGCTCTGCTGCAGGCCTGTCGGAGGCCCCCTCTCCCAGCTAACCACTCATGCTCTTCACCAAACCCTAGTCAAAGGGCCCAGCTGGTCAGTTTAAACACCAGACTAACCAAATCAGAAACTCTCCGGGGAGACCCGGGAAGCTGTTACATTTTCTTTAAAAAAAGCTCCCACACTCCAAAACCCAAGTGGCTACTACCCAATCTCACCTAAAAAGCCTTCTTTAAAAGGCAAAAGTGAGCATTCCATTTGCCTCAGAATGAACTAGAAAGAATACTAATGGCTGCAGGAATTAACAGCATTATCACTTCTAAACTAAAGGACCAGTTAGTTTGTCTAAACTATCAGACAAATATAAATTTAGTTGGAAATACATTTTCTAGGTAAGAATGTCATTTTTTAAAACACTGAATGCAGATTTCCCATCTAAATATGGTCTGAAAGGACTTGGGTTTTCCTTTTTGAATTTTCACTGGGAACCATCCTCCAGCCGGTTCCCAGGACACGAAGGACTCCCAGGGAACTCAGATGGTTCAGGGGAAGTTCTTGTCAAGGAAGAGAGGGAGAGAACGTCCCCTTCCTACCGGGCCATCTGGGAACTTCTGGATTTATTTTTAAGTACAAAAATGATAGCTAAAAAAATCATTAAAGAAGCCTGTTGCACTAGCCTCAGCAGAGGTGGTTAATAGGCAGTCAGAGGGGGGTGGGGGTTTCATGGACAGAGGGACAGCAGGTGTGCCACTTCAGGACTCTCCAGAACACACCTGCCTGAGCGTGCAAGCTGCACACTGCACCCCTTAGGGGCGTGGCTGACTTAATTTTTTCACAAGTGGCTGCTGGGAAATAAAAACATACCCCTCCAGGAAGTGTTTTTCCCACCATTTGTCCAACACTGAATATCCTTGCTCGACAACAAGTTGAAAAACACACATGTGACCTAATACTAATGTATTCAAGACCGTGCATATTTCATACACAGAAAAAAAACACATCCTTTCTCCACTCTGGGCCTGTCCAGTGACAGTCCCAGAGACAAGTGTGCTCAGTAGAGTCAATCTGGACAAGCTGGCACTGCCCACTGCCCAGTGCGACTGCTGCACATCATGGGAACCTGCTGGACCGAGCACAGACTCGGGGCTGGGGGAGCACCCCACTCTAGGTGAGCATGGACCTGCTCCTAGACGTCAGCTTCACCCCACCCAACGATAGGGCATCTCTGCCCAACACTCTTCCACCCTAAGCTCAGCTTCTAAAACTACCAACAGGCCATCATCACCAGTCTGCAACAGGAGAAAGAATCTGGGTTCCTCCTAGGACAGAAGGACAAAAAGATGACAATATAAAAGCACACATGCATTTCCTCAACTTGCACACTCCACTTCCATGATTCCCCCAGGTCTCCAGGGTCGGGACTGAGGAAGGTCCTGATCCTGTTTAGGAATCAACACAAGCTCTGGACATTCCCCTCTGCATCCCCCCAATGCAGCCACTGAGGGCAGAGCCTGCCGCCGCTCTCTGAGGCCTTCTCACATGTTCCCTGGCACTGGAGCTATCGGAATCTGCTAAGTACAGTTTTCTAAAAGTACAGTTTTTGAGACTCTTTCCAACTCAGAAACTCTACAGTGGTAAATAAGTCTAACAATTTTCTCAGAAAACCAGAGACATGGGGCTTGCAGGACTCAAGTGCCTTCTACCATGTCCACCCAAGACAGACCTGCGCCAAGAAGCAGGGTCAGGACAGGCAGCAGCGAGCCAGCCTGCCAGGACAGCCACAGAGCCCCAACAGCACTGTCCTCCCAAACCAACCCTTGCAGACCAGGGCCAACTTCACCCAGGTGAGAAAACGCCAGTGCTCCTGCAAGCCTCTTGACATGAAGCAATCTATCTGCTGGGTTCTATTTCAGCTAGACTCAGTCTCTGAAGCAAGGCCCTGAAAGAATGGATGAAACGTAATGATGTAATGATGTAAGTAGTGACGAGAAACATGAAGGCGTGAGTGCTGGGGGCTACAGGAGATTAAGCTAAGGGCATGGACCAGCTGTCCCAAGCAGGCACCTGCAGGCCCTGGATGAAGCCCTCTAATGGGGCTCTTACCAATTCAACAGTATCTACATACGGCCTATGAAATCAGAGACAGCAGCAACTCGATTACCAAAGACACCAACCTGGCCCTGAAGGTGCTCACCGTGAGGTGGCAGAAACACAGGTGTGCCAGTAAGGGCACTGCTCAGTGCAGCACAGATACTCAGAGGTGAGGAAATCCCAAACCAGACAAGTGGTGGCAGCAGCAATGAGGCCATGGGCACAGAGAGGAGGGTGGCCCTGGCACCAAGTCCGAGTCCAGGGTGGGTCAGAAGGGGCCCACACGGCAGACACAGCACAGCTCACTGCCTAAGCAACCCTGGCTCAGTTCCCAGACCTCCCAGTTACCTCCACTTCTCACCTGTAAAGCTGGTGTAAGGTTTAAATACGTTAATAAGCGTGAAGCCACTGGAACTACACCATGGGCAAGATACACGCCACACATTTGTAAAACGAGCTAACAAACAGCACCTGGGGACTTCGCTAACAGTGTGACACGGATGAACTGAAAGCCCAGGAAGAGCCGTCAGGGGGTGAGGAGGAAAGGTCCTGCAGTGAGTGACGGTTCTGCTCCTGGGTGAGAGACCCTGCCTGATGGGAGCCCCCCAGGGCCGTGTAGAACAGTGACCGGTGGCAGGACACACGACCAGAGGACAAGGACAGAACAGGTGGACTCCCCAACCCAACAGACCACAGGGCCAGCCCAGCTGACCAAATCAGCCACACACGTGACCACAGCGTCACATCACACAGAAGTGGTAAGAAAACTACCTTGAGATATCATCTAACTCCAGTGACTCTAGCCTATATCACAAAATCCCAAAACCAGAGATGTTGGCGTGGATGTGGAGAAAAGGGAACACTTGCTACACTGCTGGTGGGAATGCAAATTAATACGTTTCTTTTGGAAAGATGTTTGGAGAACATTTAGAGATCTAAAAATAGATCTGCCATTCAATCCTATAATTCCTCTACTAGGTATATACCCAGAAGACCAAAAATCACATTATAACAAAGATATTTGTACCAGAATGTTTATTGCAGCCCAATTC
>CAUYPK010131117.1:0-13833 GCA_963574355.1 Loris lydekkerianus | reverse complement strand
ATAACAAAGATATTTGTACCAGAATGTTTATTGCAGCCCAATTTATAATTGCTAAGTCATGGTAAAAGCCCAATTGCCCATCGATTCACAAATGGATTAATAAATTGTGGCATGTGTACACTATGGAATATTATGCAGCCTTAAAGAAAGATGGAGAATTTACCTCTTTTATGTTTACATGGATGGAGCTGGAACTTATTCTTCTTCATAAAGTATCTCAAGAATGGAAGAAAAAGTATCAAATATACTCAGCCCTACTATGAAACTAATTTATGGCTTTCACATGAAAGCTATAACCCAGTTATAACCCAATAATAGGGGGAAGGGGGAAAAGGAAGGGAGCGAAGGGGGAGGATAGACAGAGGGAGGGTGATTGGTGGGATTACACCTGTGGTGCATCTTCCAAGGGTACATGTGAAACTTAGTAAATGTAGAATATAAATGTCTTAACACAATGACAAAGAAAATGCCAGGAAGGCTATGTTAACCAGCATGATGAAAATGTGTCAAACGGTCCAAAAAACCAGTGTATGTGCCCTATGGTCGCATTAATGTACACATCTATGATTTAATAATAAAAGAAATAAAATGGGTACAGGACCTGAGTAAAAATTTTTCTGAAGAAAAAAAAAAAAAGAAAAAAAAAGAAAATCTTTGTTGGTCGGTTTGTTTGTTTCCCTGTACATGTGTATGTGTATGGGTATTTCTGAAATACAATTTCCTTTTGTGGCCTAGGGTAGTTTTCCATTTCATCAGCCTAGATCATAGCAACCTCAAACTTCAGGATTCAGGCAATCCTCCTGCCTGAGACTTCCATGTGTGTAGGACAGCAGGTGCCTGTCATAATGCCAGGATGACTTTTCACTTTTTAGTAGAGAGAGGGTCTGACATTTGATCAGTCCATTATCAGCACCCCCTTGTTCAAGAATTCCACTCATCTGAGCATGTAAGAGGACTGGGATTATATGTGTGAGCCACTAAGTTTGGTCATTTTCTATTTTTTTCTTTCTTTCCATATCTGCCTCCATTTGCTCCTCCCTCACTTTACCCTTACTTCCTGCAATTGTCTCTTTCTCACTCACTTGCTCTCTCTATTCTTTTCTTTCCTTCATTCTTTTCTTTCCTCTACCTCTTTCCTCTACACCTTAAGGGAAATATCTCCAGTAACAAACAAACACACTATACAAGTGATCCCTGAATGTGTACTCTTGGACTCTATACTTTTAATGGGTGAATTCGGGAGTGTGTAAATTATATATGAATATAGTTGTTATTTTTTAATCTATGGCCTAATATCTATGAGGAAATTGGGGAACACCCTCCCCTAAAACATAAGCATGGATGTGAACCATAGCCCACATGTATAATCCCAGCAATTTCTAAGGCGGTGGCAAAAAGATCACTGGAAGCTAAGGGCCTTTATAACAGATTGTGCAACATATCATAACCCTGCTTGTCCAGGAAGTTAGTGCAAAACTTCTCAGGCAATAGTGGCATGGGCTTTTACTCTCAGCTGCTGAGAAGCATAAGCTCAGGAGGATCACTTGAATTTAGCAGATTGCATTTTCTGGAGCTATAATGATACCAATGTATTTTTTTGGGGGAAAGGAGAAACTAACTATCCAATCTTTAGGAGAGATGTTGTATAGGTTCAGGAAATGTCTTGTAGTATAGAGAATAATTCTTACAGGTATTCAAAATTGTTTTTATGATCAGGATTCCCAGTCCAGCTCAATATAAGAAAATGAACTAATAGAACACACTACATTAAGAGAATCAAGGAAAACCACATGGTCATCTCAAGAGACAGAAAAGGCTTTTGACAGAGACAACATATCTTGTTGATAAAATCTTTTAAAAATACTAAATGAGGGGAGGTGACTATGCTTAATGAGTAGGGCTCTGGGCCCATATATCAATGGTGGCAGTCTAAAACCTGTCCCTAGCCAAAAATGCAACTATAAATAAATAAATAAATAAATAAATAAATAAATAAATAAATAAATAAAATAAAACTTATACAAGAGAAGGTCTTCAAATACTAATGGGATTTAGAGATGAGTGAACACATATGACGTGCTATATTCACAGGATGGAATATTTTTCAGTATACAAAATGGATGAAGTGCTCATTTATGTTATAATAGGAATGAACCTTAACATAATTATGATAGGAGAACAAAGTCACTGTACATTTGTGTGACTATACTAAGAAACAGAGAATTGTATACATTCAAAGGGTGAACTACTTATTTCAATAAAGCTACTTGAAGATGTTTTCCAAAAATTGAGGTGCTCAAAAGGCTCCAGGATGAGAAGTACCCAGGTCATGAGAGTACTTGAGAGATGGTCAACCCTATCTCCTTGCTTACACACAAGTTAGATGAATTGGTATGGAAGGCACACTGTTCCAGCCTACTAAAGTTGTCATTTTCTTTTTCTCTGTGAAAGAGTCTCACAACTTCCCCCTAGGCAGCATGTCCTGACATCATCCTAGCTAAGTGCAATCTCAAACTCCTGGTTGAGCAGAGCCTATTGCCTCAGCCTACTGAGCATCTGAGAATCCAGTAGCTCCCCGACAGTGACCAGTTAATTTGGACCACTCGCTTCTGCCTCCCAGAGTGTTAGTAGCGTTACAGGTACGAGCCACTACTCCAGACCTTGAATTCGGTATATTTTTCAAACTACAGATGGTGGCAGCTGTGGTAATTCATTCCTGTCATCTTGGCACTTTTGGAGGCCCTGTCAATTGCATTATCTGAGTTTCTGAATTGGAGACCAACCTGAACATTAGTGAGTTACCCATCAGTAAAAGAATAAAAAATGGCCACATGTGATGTGGGCTCCTAGTGTCCCTGGTGAGGGAATAGGTTCACCTTATGAAAGCAGTTGGAGTTTAATGTGAGATATGATACCAGGGCACTCTACAGAGGGCAACAAAACAAGACTCTATATCAATATGTAAATGGAGGAAATCATTGGTAAGGAAATTACGTCTCATTTTTCCTTTTGACCACGGATCTAGAGTTCAAATTTTTCCCCTAGATTAGACGTCAACTAGAGAAATTATTCTCTCATAGGGAAATTGTATTCCATGACCTCTGTTAATCAACCCTATGGATTTTAGGTAACTCTGAGCCTTTTATATCCTAGATTCTTGTAGTGACTAAAATTGTACACATGATGAATTCTTGACTCAAATCAGGTTTTTCCTATGAACACTAAAATTTCCAGAGGGTATCCTCCACCCATTCTATTGAACTCCTTCAATCTGGGCCAATATTCTCCTGCCCCAATCAGTCTGAACCCAGAGACCAGATATCTCTGGAGAATAGCTACCCGTTAAATCGACTGGCAATATTCTGAGGAACCAATCCCAAAACCGCTTGTCCTGACAAATTGTTCCCCCCACCAGGGGCCACAATAAATCTCCTTCTTTATGTACTCACATATTCCATCTACCTACTGACCTCTCCTCATTCTTCATCTCTTGGAAACTGTGCCTAGCAAATTTTCTTTCTTTCTTTTTCTTTCTTTCTTTCTTTCTTTCTTTCTTTCTTTCTTTCTTTCTTTCTTTCTTTCTTTCTTTCTTTCTTTCTTTTCTTCCTTCCTTCCTTAATTATTTCATTATTTTTTGTGAGACAGACTCTCACTGTGTTGCCCAGGCTAGAGTTTCATGGAATTTGCCTAGCATACACCAACATCCAACTCTTGGGATGAAGGGGTCCTTCTACCTCTGCCTTTGGAGTAGCTGGAACTAAAGGCAATGGCCACAACCCTTGACAACCTTTACCATTGTAGTAAAACCAGGGTTTATGATCTGGGCTGAGGCTATCTTGCTGTTACTCAGCCTTGTCTCCAAAACTTGAGCTCAGGAGTTCAGCCCATGTTGCCCTTCTAAATATTGTAGTCATATGTGGCACAAGTCATTGAGCTCTACTTAAGGGGCTTTGAGGGGCTTTGAGGAATGTCTAATCCTCAAGGCCCGGTGACATATAGGGATTATCTCAGGACTGTTTTGAATATAAATGGTGGCAGATCTCACAACAGTTGTGCCCACTTCCCTTATTTGCATATCATGTTTCATTAATGATTATGTATAGTACATGTGGCCCAAAATAACTCTTTTACTTCTTATGTGGACAAGAAGCCAAAAGTTTTGACACATCTGGACCGGAGGTCAGGAATTTTGGAACTTTCAAGATTAGTTTGTATTTCCCAGAATCAGAATAAATAAAGGTTGGGATAGAGTACACTATTAGACACATGGCCTAACCAGATTTTAACAGAGGACCTTCAGTAAGACACCTACCATCTGAAACAAGCCTATTCCGTGGAAAGAAACAAAATCTCAGGAAAAGTAGAACTGAGAATTATGTGACATTCCTGTCAAGTTTGTGAAATCACTTTCTAAATTTTGGGCTAGGGTTCTTGGTCTGGAACAACCCAGGACCGCACGAAGTGTAAACCATACTCTTCCACTTGATTAGAAATCCATGAGGCGAAAAGGAAAGGAAGGGCTGTTGAATCCCTCGGACGGATAGACCAGCAAACTTTTTGAAGTAGAAATTGAGTGTGCAAAACAGAACCCCACTCTTTTCTAACACAACAACAAACCCGGATAGCCACTACACATGCTTAGCAGGAATAAGGTTAAGGATAAACATGGTAACCCAGGGCAGCACCCATTGGGTGTTAGGATTTTATCCACGGTGACCATGTAGTGACTTTATCCTGTAATGTCCTGGGATCCAGGTTTCTGGTCAAGGATACTAAGTGGCCTTTTATGCTCATTTTAACTGGTATGCCTCAAAAGTTTCAACCAGGAGAATTCTTAGCTCTTCATCCACACACAGAGAAGTGATCTCCCATTTATGCCTTGTTGATTCTATTGACAGGTGAGATTCCCAGGACTAGGCTGACACAACAGATGAGATTTTGTACAGTAGTGTGACTCAGGATACATCAAAACTTATGTAACTTTATGTGATTACTTAACTAGAAAGCTATTTGCTTTTATTATTTTTTTTTTTTTCTTACTTGGAGACAGAGTTTCACTTTATAACTTTGGGTAGAGTGCCATGACATCACAGCTCACAGCAAGGTCCTAATCCTGAGCTTATGTGATTAATTTGCCTCAGCCTCCCAAGTAGCTGGAATTACAGAAGCCCACCAAAACACCTGGCTATTTTTTTTTTTTTTTTTTTTTGCAGTTTGGCCGGGAGAGGGTTCACACTCAGCACTCTTAATACATAGGGCTGGCATGCTACACACTTTACCACAGGCTACACACCTGGATCGCTATTGCAAGCACATGTTTTACACATACCCAAAAATATTCATTTGAGAGAAGCTTACAAATTTACTATACCTGGCTATAGCTGCAATTTAGTCATAGATTCACAGTTCTTCAGCATGTCTACTTTACTTGAGCCATTATGGTCATTCCTGTCTTTTTAGATGATTAATATCTTTGTTGGTTGGTTTGTCTGTGCATGGGTGTGTGCATGGGTATTTTTGACATACAGTTTTCATATGTGGCCGAGGCTAGTTTTTCATGAACTCAGTCTAGATCATAGCAACCACAAACCACAGGATTCCTGCAACTCTCCTGCCTGAGACTCCCATGTGAATAGGATTACAGGTGCCTGTCTCATTGTCTAGGATAATTTTTCGTTTTTAGTAGAGACAAGGTCTGACTCTTGCTCAGTTCATTCTCACCACCACCTTGTTCAAGAACTCCACTGATTTCAGCATGCCAGAGGGCTAGGATTATAGGTCTGAGCCACCACAATTTGTCATTTTCCTGTTGTTTGTTTCCCTGGGTCCCACCCTCCCTTCTCTCCTCCCTCACTTTATCCTTCCTTCCTTCAATACTCTCTCTCTAATTTGCTTGCTCTCTATATGTTTTTATTTCTTTCATTCCTTTCCTTCCTCTATATCTGTTTTCCACAACTTAAGGGAAAGTTGTCTAGTAACAAAAAACAAACTATATAAAATATCCCTTAACTCTATACTTTATCCTTCCTTCTTACAATTCTCTCTCTCACTCATTCACTTGCTCTCTCCATTCTTTTCTTTTCTTCATTCCTTTCTACATTCTATCTATGTCCTCTACACATGAAGGGAAATTTCTCTAGTAACAAACAAACAAACTATACAAGTGATCCCTGGAACTCTACACTTGAAATGGGTTCGTTGTGGAGATGGTAAAATATATCTAAATAGAGCTGTCATTTTTTAGTCTACAGGCTGTTATATATGAGGATAATAGATAAATATCTTCACCAAAACATAATCATGGATGAGTACCATCGCTCATTTCTGTAATCCTAGCAATTTCAGAGGCAGATCCAGAGAGATATAAGTGTGAACTAAGGAGTGTCAAAGTAGACTGAGCAACATAGTATGACACCACTTGTTGAAGAAGTAAGCATAAAACTTCTCCTGTAGTGGTGACATGGGCCTATATTCTCAGCTTCTCAGAAGCATAAACATAGGAGGATCACTTGAGGTTAGCTGCTGGCATTTCCTTGAGCCATAATGATACCAATGTATTTTTCTGGGTCAAAGGGTGAAATGCAGTATCCAATCTATAAGAGATACAATATGGTGCAAGAAAAGTTCAGTCACATACAAATATTTTATCTAGGTATCCCAAATGGGATTTATTACCAGGATTGCCAGTCCAACTCAATATGGGGAAATACAAATAATAGAACACACTACAATTGTAGAATCAATAAGGGAAAACACACAGTCGCCTCAAGAGACATAGAAAAAGCTTTTGGCAGAGGCAACAATTCTTGTTGATGAAGACTTAAAAATAGTACATAAGGGGAGGAGCTTGTTCCTCAGTGAGTATGGCACCAGCTCCATATACAGAGGGTAACAGGTTCAAATATGGTCCCAGCCAAACTGTAACAACAACAACAAAGAATTCTTACATGAGAAGGGAATGTTTTCAGGACTAATAATGAGATGTACAGATGAGTGGATACATATAATGTGCTATATTTACACAATAGAATATTTTTCAACAATCAAAAAGAATGAAGTACACATTTAAGTTACAACAGCAACAAACCACAAAATTATTATGATAAGGGAACAAGACCACTTACAAGAGACCACACAGAGCATGACTGAACTCAGAAGAAAACATCAATACAGTGCCAAATGTCTGGTAGGAGTAGTGGGCAGGCAGGGAAAGGTGATGGGAAAGATGAAAGTGACTGCTAGTAGTTATTAATATTCTTTGTTTTGGGGGGAGAATACAAAGTTCTAAAATTAGATTGTGATGATAGCTGTACAATTGTATGACTATACTGAGAAACACAGAATTGTATACTTTCAAATGGTGGACTACTTATTTCAATGAAGCTTCTTGAAGATGTTTTCCAAAATTTGAGGTTCTCAAAAGGTTCACAGCAAAAGAATGACCCAGGCCATGAGAGTACATGAGAGACAGTAAACTCTATCACCCTACTCACACACAGGTTACCATGAATTGACATGGAAGGCACATTGTTCCATCCATAGAAGTTTTTATTTTATTTTTCCTTCAAACCGAGTCTGACACCTCCTCCCTGTGTAGAGTGTCCTGACATCATCCAAGGTAACTGCAATCTCAAACTCAGGGGTCAACAGATCCTATTGCTTCATCCTCCTGAGCATATGGGAGTCCAGGCCTCTCCCATGCTTCCCAGTTACTTTGGACCACATGCTTCTGGCTCCCAGAGTGTTAGCATTACAGATGTGATCCACCATTCCATACCTTGAAGTTGGGATCTTTTTCAAATTATGATGCTGGCCAGCAGTGGTTCTTCATGCCTGTCATCTTGGCACTTTGGGAGGCCCAGTCAAGGGATTGTCTGAGTTTCTGAATTGGAGACCAGGCTGAGGACTAGTATAATAACATTCTCTGAAGAATAAAAACTGACCAAATTTTATGCAGGTGCCTGGAGTCCCAGCTGAGGGAATAGGTTTGCTTGATGACAACACTTGACATTTTCTCTGAGATATTACACCAGGGCACTCTACCAAGGGTAAGAAAATTAGACTCTGTCTGCGTATACCATGGAATACTATGCAGCATTAAAAAAGGAGACTTTACCTCTTTTATGTTTACATGTATGGAGGTGGAAAATAATCTTCTTAGTAAAGTATCTCAGGAATGAAAAAAAAAAATCCAATGTATTTGGTACTACTGTAAAAACCAATTTAGAATCACTCACACATGCATATGAAGAATGAAACATAACTATAGCTTAGGATAAAGGAGAAAAGGGGAGGATGAGTGGAGGGGAGGGAGATGGATTGAAAGAGGGAGGGTTAGTACGTGCTCCACACCTATGGAGCACATTGCAAGTGCAAGTTGGATCTATCAGGTGTAGAACACAAATGTCTTAATGCTGTAATTGAGTAAATGAGATGAAAGTTATGTTAATTAGTAAGATGTAAGCACTCTAATTTATACAAATAATTGAAATATTGAATCCCATAATGGCATAAATGTATTTATGATCTATGTACAAATTACTTATTAAAAATATTAAAAGTATGTACATGGAGAAAAACATTGGTAGGGAACATACCACTCATTTTAATTTTTGACCACAAATCTAGAGTTGAATTTTTTCCCTTAGATTAGATGTCAACTAGAGAAATTATTCACTCTTAGGAAAATTGTTTTTCTGAAGTCTCTATTAATCAACCCTTTGGATTTTACCTATGAACCTTTGATATCCTAGATTCTTGTAGTGACTTAAAAATGTACACACAATGATTTCTTGATTCAAATCAGGCTTTTTCTATGCACATTAAAAGATCCAGAGGATACACTCTACATCTTCTGTTGGGCTCCTTCAATCTGGATCAATATTCCCTTGCCCCATTAATTCTGAGCACTGAACCAGACATCTCTGGAGAACACCTACCCATTAGATAAATTGGAAATATCCTAATGAACCAATCCCAAACCCACTTGTCCTGACTAATTTCTTTTTTTGCTTTTGCTTTTGCCCCTGCTATGCTCTCCTTTGTGCTGGTTAAATCTTGGGGTCACAAAGCATCAATTCTTATCCAGAATTGCCCTTTTAGTATGCCATCTCTGTTCCTGCTCAGATTCTATTTTCCATCCCCACAGAGCCCATCCCCAGGAGAAACTGCATCAGGCATACACTTTGCTCATGAGGCAAGCATTTCCATCCCAGATGCGTTCTGCCAGTGGATGCCAGAGGAGTAGAAACCTGTCTCCCTCTGGTTGATAAGAGAGGGGCAACGTGTGTCTCCAAATGAACCCAGGGGTGTGAGCCCTATTGTATCTGCCACTGCTGCTGCTGCACTTTGCCACAGGGAACTTCTTCACTCAATTTCCTATGGCTCACTTCACAGTCCCCCTGCTGCACCTGTGCCACAGAATTAGCACAGTCCTGGAACAGCCCAAGCCCTATCCACACCTCTCAAGAAAATTCCCAAGAGCCTGGACTCCATGGGGACAGGCTTCCAGACCTTGAAGTAAGAGAGGTGAGGAGTGCTGGGAGTTCAGAATTGTGGGTAGAGTGTATTTTCACGTTTATGCCTGGTGAGAGAGTACCATGGCACACTAGTGTGTACACTCTGGGCAAGGAATTCTAGAATTCATAAGTTCTCTCTCATGGGATAAAATGGAAGAGATCTGAACTCTGCTGGATTGGTTGTATAAAGTATGCTGTGAGCCGTTCTCATGGGGTATGGGACACCTGTGCACTTGGTGATGGATATTCTACCTATTGTTTGTTTCCTTGGGTTTGAAGATCACCTCAGCAGGTAAGATGGGTGCTCTTCAGCCTTCTCTCTTATCTCAGATACAAACCATCAGCTTACTTGCTAAACTTCTGCTCTTTAGCTCTCCTTCTGGATGGGAGCCTCTGTGGAAAGCTGGATCCAGTTGGCCATCTGGCCACCTCCCCCCTTTCTTCCTTATTATACTGAATTTAAGGTTCATTCCTATTGTAACATAAATGATTTACCTATATTGAGATAAATTAGAAATCCTGGTAATAAATACGATTTGGGACATGTATAAAATATTTTGTATGCTACCACTCTTTTCCTATATCTATACAGTATATCTATCAAAGATTTGACCCTGAATTTCCCACTTTGTTTCAGAAATATACAATGGTTGGGCAGTGCCTGTGGTTCCATGGGTGGGCCGCTGTCCCCATATTCCATGGGTGGTGGGTACAAGTATATACCTGGCCAATCTGCAACAATTATATAGCCAGGCGTTGTCGTGGGCAGCTGTATTCTCTGCTACTTAGGAGGCTGAGGCAAGAGAATCACCAATGCAAAAGAGATGTAAGTGTCTGTGAGCTGTGTGATGTCATGGCACTCTACCAAGTGCAATGAAGTGAGACTAAGATATATATATATATATATATATATATATACCATCGTAGCTCAAGGCAATGCAAGCTACTAACCACAAGAGATCCTCCTAAGTATATGGTTCTCAGAAGTGGTGAGTACAGGCCAATACCAGAACTGCTGGGAAGTACTGTAATTATTTCTTGTACAAGTGGGTTCTTACTATGTTGCGGTGTATGGTCTGAAACCCCTTATCTTCCAGTGATCTTTCTGCCTTAACCTCTAAATTGCTGAAATTATAGGTGTGAGCTATGGTGCTCATCCATGCTTATTTTTTGGTGAGGGGTTTTCTCGATATTTTTCATAGATAGTAAGCCACAGATTAAAAAATAACAAATATGGGTGGCTCCTGTAGCTCAGTGCCAAGGGTGGTGGGTTTAAGCCCAGCCCCGGCCAAACTGCAACAAAAAAAATAGCCGGGCGTTGTGGCAGGTGCCTGTATCCCAAGCTGCTTGGGAATCTGAGGCAAGAGAATTGCTTAAGCCCAAGCATTAGAGGTTGCTGTGAGCCGTGTACCATCGTGGCACTCTTCCCGAGAGCGGTACAGTGAGACTCTGTCTCTACAAAAAAAAAAAAATAATAAATTAAATTAATAAATAAATAACAACTCTATACAAATATAATTTAGACACTCCATAATTCACCCTATTCTAGTATAGATTTTAAGACTACAGATTGAGCGATTACTTTTACCGTTTTCTTTGTTGTTGTTGTTGTTTGTTTGTTTGTTACTAGAGAAGTTTCCCTTAAGGTGTAGAGGAGAAAGACACAGGAAAGAATGGAATGAAGGAAAGAAAGGAATGGAGTGAGCAAGCAAATGTGGGTGAGCAAATTGAAGGAAGGAAGGATAAAGTGAGGGAGGGGTGAAGGGAGTGAGGGATGGAAACAAAGAAAGACAAAGTGACCAATCTTGGTGGCTCACACCTATATTCAAAGCCCTATGGCACGCTGAAATGAGTGAAGTTCATGAATGAGACTGTGCTGAGAACAGAGTAAGCAAGTGTCAGACCCTGTTTTTACTAAAAAGTGAAAAATCATATAGGAAGTGGGACAGGCATCTGTACTCTTAGGCACATGGGCATCTCCGGCATGAGGATTGAATGAATCCTGGACTTTGAGGTTGCTATGATATTGGCTGAGCAACAAAAAACTAGCCTGGGCCACATACTGAAACGATACCTCAAAAATACCATCCCACACACATATGCACAGACAAACCAACAAAACACCTAACAAAAAGACCAGAATTACTGTGATGGTTCAACAAAGTAGACATGTATAAGACTTGTGAAGCTGTGACAACATTGAGGCTGTATCTAGGCATAGTAAATTTGTAAACTTCTCTAACATGGATGTTTTGGGGTCTGTATCAAACCGGTCCTTGAAATAGCATCTAAAGGGTGTTGCCTGTGGCTCACTTTGTAGGGAAACATACCAATTAAATGAGGGTGGTGAGTTTGAACCCTGCTCTGGATAAACTGAATTAAAAAAAAAAAATAGCAGGGTTTTGTGGTGAGCTCCTGTAGTCCAAGTTACTTGGGATGGTGGAGCAATAGAATTGCCTAAGCTCAGGAGTAGGTGCTTACTGTGAGCTGTGATACCAGGGCTCTATACCGAGGGCTAAAAAGTAAAACTCTGTCTCCAAGAAAGAAAAAAAAAAACGTTAACCAAAAAACAAATAGTGTTGAAAAGAGGATTAAAGATGGTGGTCGAGCAACAGCTTCCCTTCAACTGGGCACGGCGAGTCTGGGGAGACAAGACTTCAGGCATCTCTGGATGGTGGGATCTGCCAATAATCATCTCTTTGAGGATACAGGGAGCCAGCAAGGGCCTTCTGAATGCCAAGAGAAGGACAAAAACAGTGGAAAACTGGCAAGTGGTTGCATGTGTTCGATCAACCTAATCACACCAGCAAACATAAGTACAAGCAGCAGTGAGACTGCAAACTGGAAAGGCCTTACCTGTGAACTGTTTTGGTGTTCTTGGACTTGGCACTCAGTTGAAATGCCTTGGGCAGAGCTTGAGAAGGAGTGTGGAGAACTTTGGGCATTGTCTGGAGCCCCAAACTGAGCCACTGAGCTGGGCGCAGGAAGCCATTGTGAAAGAACTGCCCCAGCAAGCTCCACCCTCAAGGTCCCAGAGATAGGACCTGGTGGAACAAAGTAACCTAGTGACTGAGCAGCCTAAAGGCAGGGGCTGATCTGCCTTACAGCCTTAATTCTTAGGGGCAGAGTGGGATAGTGTTGGCACACTGGAGCCTTAGGCTGTTAGTCTGGGTAGAGTGCCATGATGTCACAGCTCATAGCAACCTCAAACTCCTGGGTTGGCGCCACCCAGACCTCCATAAGAGCTGTGCAGCGACCCCTGACCCATGACCCGCCCCCACCGGGCTTCCACATTCCCTGACCAAGAACTGCAGGAGCCAGGCAACTCTGTGTCCTTCCTCCTGTGTCCTCCCAGCCTCCACACTAGCCCATTCATCTCGCCAGGGACTCTGGTAGCTACGTGTCCTCTGGAGTGCTCCCTGCCTCTGCACAGAGCCCTTCTCATGCCCAGAGACTGCTGGAGCCTTGGGTTCTCTGTTCCAAAGTCACTGGGTGCCACGCACTCCCAGAACTGTGCACAACACCTCAGCCTCATTGCTGGATCTGGGTGTGTCACACACTGGAGCTGCTTCCACAACCAGAACTCCCTAGCTAGAGCAGCCCCAGAGAAACTACACGGGGTCACTCCCTACAAAGATCCAGCAACAATAGAGTGATCCTGCTGGGGTCTAATCTTAATGAGAATCCTCCCAAACTCTAAGGATGGACAGAAGCAATGGTGAAAAACAATCATGAGGTGAAATAAACAGAAAAACTCTGGCAATATGAATAATCAGAGTAGGTCAACTCCCCCAAGTATCAATGAGGCAGAAACAGCACAAGACCCCATGCACAAACAAATAGCTGAGAAGTGACAAATTGAATTCAGGATCTGGATAGCAAATGAGATTGAATGAGAATCCTAAAAGTTATCTCAAGAATTCAATGGAGTCAATGACCAAATGACCACAGATTTTGACACATTGAGGCAAGAAGTTGCATCCCTCAAAGATCTGAGAAAAACAGTAGAATCCCTCAGTAACAGAATGGAGCAAGCTGAAGAAAGAATTTCTGACATTGAAGACAAAGCTCTTGAACGCTCTCAAACCCTCAAAGAAGAAGACAAATGGAGGGCAAAAACAGACCAGTCTCTCAGAGAGCTCTGGGATAATTTGAAGAAAACCAATATTCGTCTTATAGAAATCCCTGAAAGTGATGAAGTGGCTTCACAAGACACAGAGTCTCTTCTCCATGAGATTATGAAGGAGAACTTTCCAGACATGCCAAGAGATTCCAAAATTCAGATAGCAGACAGTTTCAGAACTCCAGCATGACT